>WEDG01006737.1:0-123044 GCA_017591395.1 Schistocephalus solidus | reverse complement strand
CTATGCCGACAACATCAATACACTATTCACACCCTCCGCTCCTGCCATTCTTACCACAACTACCGCCCCACTCCCACAAATGACATCCCCCTAGCCTCTCACGATTTCTCCTGCTCACACTGCGCTCACAACTTTAACTCACGCATCGGCCTGGTCTGTCACCTGCAAATCCATCGCACGGAGGCTGATGAACTAGTGCCTGGGGCTCCAACATACAGTCGATGCGCCCGCCTCCTCTGCCCTCACTGCTCCCGCACTTTTACACACCGCATGGGCCTGTTACGACACATGAGCATGCACGACAAACTGCGGTAAAACACCGGAGGCTTAGCCACATCAGCGAACACTACCTACACCGATACATAGATAACTCCCTCACCATCATGATTTACCTGTACCTGAAATCGTGGCTTGGAGGGCTGCCAATCTGAAACTTACATCAATTCACGCCGTCGGCCCAGAATATGTGCTGTGTGTGGAGTTGTTGTCCAGTGGACTGGGAGTCAGACGGCGATGGCTCCTCCATATCCCCTGATTGAGTGAATCTTGGTGTGTGCGCTATGGGGGTTAGGCTGTGCTATGGCGCGCGAAGACGGGTACGCCGACCTTTCAGCCAATGCGCGCACTCCCACATCAGACAACTGACCGACTCGGACGGTGCTCTGATTGTGGGGGTGGCGGAGAGAGTGAGGTAGACGGCTTAGCGCATTTTCCTCAATGTAAACAATCTGACGCGCTTGAAACTATCACGGTGCGCTAAAAACCGTGGCTTGGAAGGGTTGCCAGCTGACGGGATAACGCGGACCGGGCGGTCAGCCCAGTGATGCTTTTGTGTGGGTGGCTGACTTGTGGACTGAGCGTCGGGTTGCAATGGCTCCCTTCTTAATGTGGCCTTTTGAACTCCACTCCGTGGGGATCAGAGCCAGGTGTGGTGGACGCCGAGGGGCGGCTCCGGCCACCCGCCAGCCACCTGCGCCCTCTCCCATCTTCGGTCTTATTGACTCTGTCGTGACACTGGGCTCAGATGGGGGAGGAGGAGAGAGAGTGTGGTAGATGCAGCGCAAGTATACTATAACTTTAAACTAAATCACTCGCAAGTAACCGTCCCTGCGCCACCCTTCCGTGGAGCATACGGTGGACATCGTCGAACTACGACGGTCGAACTGTCATATAAATAGGTTACAGGGCTCACACGTCCCGTTCTGCTTTGGGGCTTACTCTCGAGCACCGCCAGCAGGAGCAAGGCCGCAAAGGAAATAGGCAGAATAACCTGACCAACAAAGACAAGAGAGACTAGAATGGCCACCTCTGGCTTATTAGCTGTTATCAGCCAACCATACCCAAACCCAGGCAATGCAACGCCCGGGGCTCGAACTCGCAAGCGGTTGGTTAGAAGTCAAACGCTCTACCCACTGCGCCACGAGATCGTTGACTTACCGGTTTTGATCGGGCATGGAGAAGATTGATAAAGCCTGGTGCAGCAATCTATGAGGTCAACCGGATTGCCCCCACCAAGGCCAAAAGAGCGGCACGAAACTCACAAGCATCGTGGATCAACACCGCCACTGCTCAAGCCCTGCCAACGTGCCCAAGCTGTCAACGCACATTCCACGCGCGAATCGGCCTGGTCGGACATCTTTAAACTCAATGCAACAACAATCCCACAACAGCAACCTCTGCCACACCTGCCTCGAACCCCACGACGACGACGACCACCCTAACCACTGATTACAACTTCATCGATGCCCTACTGCCCACGATCACTGACATCATCCTCCCTCCTCCACCTACTGCACCGATCACAGTGGCGAACACCAATTGTCCCACTCCCACCATCTCAGTAGCCACCTCCGACTACCTACAACCTGCTACGTCTAACACCACCATCGCCCCCGGTACCAGCGATGGGGTATCGGTACTAACCTGTCCTCATTGTCGCCGCACATGCACATCATGCATCGGCCTGGTTGGTCACTTGCGAATCCATCGCATAGAGACTGACGAACCAGTGCCAGAAGCACCAGCATACACCCGCCGTACCCGACACAACTGTCCACACTGCCCACGCACATTCACTTACCGCATGGGCCTATTAGGTCACATGCGTCTCCATCAAAACCTGCGGTAGAACACCGCCGGCTATACTACAACACTACATTACTCATCGGCTTCTGCACCTCACATGATCACGTGTAATACCACACAAAACCTGCTATCAGTCTGCATAGCTCATTGAGAGGCAAGTATGATCCTCAATTCCTTCTGCATGTGGCTCCACTGTTGCCTGTGTGATCTGAGCTTGAGAATATCACGGGATGATAAGCGCCGTGGTTTGGAAGGTATCCAACTTAAAATTACACTCAGAACTCGCAGTCGGTACAATGTGTGATGTTTGGAGTGGATGACTGGTGGTTTGACAGTCAGGCTACGATGGCTCCTTCTTAACGTGACCTCTGGCACTGTCACACATGTGAGCCAATCAAACCTCTCTTGTCTGAAAACCTGGTGCTTGTGTTTCGGGGACTAGGTCGTGAAAGTGGTACGTGTAGATAATTTCATCAACAGCTGCGCCCGCTTCCGCATCAGACAACTGACCGAATCGCACGGTGGTCTGATTTTTGGGTGGCGGAGAGAGTGAGGTCGATGGCTCAGTGCATTTTTCTCACTATAAACCATCTTACAAGCTTGAAACTATCACGGAGCGCTAAAAGCCGTGGCTTGGAAGGTTGTCAGCTGACGGGATAACGCGGACCGGGCGGTCAGCCCAATGTGTTTTTTTTGTGGAGTGGCTGACTGGCGGACTGAGAGAGAGGGCGCAATGCCTCCTACTTAATGTGGCCTTTATGGACCTCCACTCAGTGGGCTCAGAGCCAGGTGTGGTGGCACGTCCAGGGGCGGCTCCGCATGCGCCAGCCACCTGCGTCTTCTCCTGCCTCCGGTCTTCTTGACTCTGTCTTGACACCGGGCTCAGGTGTGGGAGGAAGAGAGAGTGTGCGGTAGATGCAGCGCAAGTTTAATATCACTTAAAACGAATCCACGCGCAAGTCATCGTCCCTGCACCACCCTTTTGTGAAGCATGCAGTGGGTATCGTCGGACTACGACGTTCGAGATCTCACGTGGAATTTTTAGAACATTCAATTGTGGTTCGCCGTGTCTGAGACGTCGATGGCGAAAAAAGGGAGATTCTAAATGCCACAAGGATTAGCGTGGGGTTGTCGTGCACTTAGACCTTCCTTATGAGCGTCTAGTTCGACATGGTGGTTAATGCTGGTCGTGCTAGCGTGTCAAGCTTCGAGGAATTCTCGAACCTGTTTGAAGTTAGCCATGGCGATCACTTCGGCACCATCCCAATTGAAGCGGTGGTCACACTCAAGAGAGTGTTCAACCAGGAGTGATAATAAGTCACGTCGGCGAATGGATAGCTTATACTAGTTAATGCGAGTCCCAAGATGTCGGCCTATACGGCAACATAAACAGAAGGGCAGTGCTGAATGGTATGTGGTCGAGGACATTGTTTAATTGTTCTTTGGTTGAGGGGGGGTCCTTAAGACGGCATAGGGTTGCGCGTATAAAGGATGCGGGCCTGCGGGCGATAAGGATGCCAAAGCTACTTAATTGTCGAGAGGTTGTTTCGAAACTCTTTCCATGTAAGGTAGGGAATAAAATTTCCGCGAGACACTATACCTCTTATCGAAACAAGGTTTTGCATTTTTCCGTGAGGTCTAAGACAAATTTTTACGATGCTAGTTTGGTATTCATGGCATATAAGCCTAAGTCGAATACGTCGGTCAAGAGTTTCACTGTTTTGCTGTTAATCTACCTCTAATACTACTAGCCGCTGCGCAGCTGCTGACGGGGTACACAACCAGTTACACATTGTCCTGACTCTGGCATTGTTTATGGGAACGCAGCCCTAATAAAGCCTGGCATGCCCTGATCTGGACCCCGTGTTGGTGTAGCGCATCTACTACGCAGCCCATTTAGGGGACACATTTGCGTTTTACCTAATGTCTAAGCCATCAGCGTCAAATTTGCAGGTAAGTCTAACCACAGCTTCACCATGGCCTGTTTTCTGGGTGCGCAACGACTTACAGGTGCTCTTCGGTTCACTACACGCGCCAGTCAGACGGAGCCGCGGGCTACCCGAAGTCGCGTAATAGAACAGTCATCAGTGAAAGCTAGCCGCGAAAAAAGCAGGCTTTAGGGTCTAAAGAATGAGTGGTCGCAAAATATCAGTGTTAATACCTTAAGGCGTGACCGATCACTGAGTTGGTAAGTCGGTGACCTCTAACAATAACAGAGGCAAAAGGTGAAAAATAGTATTACGGCATGATCAATGTTGCCGGACATTAAATAAAGCTTCACCCGTCTTCATTCTGCACAATCTGATAAGCCCGTCTCTCCCCCCACTCAACCCGCGGTGGAAGAATACTAGCCGGGCCCACTGAGAACATAGCAAACAAGGCGCCGACTGCCTTCCTGGAACCGTGGAAAAAGGGTTTTATGGGTAGGAGAGAACTAGGAAGCAGCAAAACCTGGGAAAAGGAAACGAAGAAAGTACGGGTGAGTACAAATTAGTTACCGACCGTTAATAACCTAATGGGAAACCGGGGAATTTGAAGGTAACGAAAAAGCTATCCACTTGATCAACTGCAAGGTACTAGGGCTCCCGACTCGATTTAAGGAAAAGCAAACCTGAACCGGTGTCAGGCAGAGCTAAATGGGAACACAGGTGACAGAAGGGCGAAATTTAATCGTGTGAACCGGAAATCAGGGACAGGAAATCCGGAGCCAATGTTCTCTGTGGGTCCGGCTATTGTGCCGTCGTACACAATCCCTACCCGGCGAGCCACATTTTACTCGATTTCTTGGACGACTAGGGGATGATGTTTGCGCTTCCTGGGTGAACCTGTTTAAAACCAATTGTATCCAACGCATCAATTTCCTGTATAGCAACAACACCACCTCTCATGTAGGAGGTGAAATAAATAATTGATCCCGACAACTTCTCTTTTCTACCTGCCACTTGTGCAGCATGCATGACCGCAATGAAGTCTGCTTTAGCTGCAGGGAGAAGTTAACTGCCATTTTCGCTCTATGGATTGACACAGGAGAGCTGGGAAGAAAAATCAAGATGGTGGATTTCGTGAGGACTGAACAAAATCTACGTCTGCTGGTTGGTTGTCTGTTGATGAGTCTTTCAAAGTCATGCGTTTTCTTCTCCGATATGAGTCCTAGACAGAGACAAGCCTGATTTCATAGCGGGAGGTGTGCGTGCACTAAACACACCAGGAAAAACTCGGGCGTAAATCTCGCTAAAGCCTGTGACGAGCTAAACCTTGGGAGACGAACTGTCTGTCCATGCCCCAGTCTGTCAGATAGTGAGTTCATCTCGTCTGAGAAATTTCGAGGTAAAGGCAGGTAACCTTGACGCTAGAGGAAATTAAACAAAGACGGTGATTGGCAGCGATCAGCCATATAGAGCCGCCATAGCTCTCAATCAGACAAAGATCGACGTGAATGAGTTGATTTTCGGGCAAATGAGCAGAAGTGATTTAGTAGAGGCTGGGGCAGACAAACATTGAATGGCATGTACTTAAAGTAACCGAATCGGCGCTGCGTTCTAATGCGGTGACCTGTGAAAAGGTGCAGGAGAAGCAGCGACTGAAGGGCGTGTTGACATGTTCCCCTTATCATATGCTGGTGAGTTGACTTGCTGGTGCGGGTTTCGAGAGCGTGTTCGACTCACTGCACGTAAGTATAGGATGAATACCTTGGTCAAGACTTTCACTGGATTGCTGAGAATTTCGTATGCTCAGGTTTTTGTTGGGGTAGGCACACAATTGAATTGAATGTTTAAGTAGAGGTTAGAAGAGGGCTAATTTAAGTGGTAATACCGACTGCAACCTGTCTGACAATGAGAAATGGGAAGGACTGCTTGTGCGATTCCTCCCTCTAACCCGGCAACGCATGCTTACACAATGGATAGGAATGAGGATAAGGTTATGTTGTCTTGTAGGTAGGTAGAAATAGGTCGGAGTGTAGTAAGGTATACTTGCGTGCGAAATAAACCAGTTGACCTGTGCGATGACGGTGGGTATATAGATTAGCTTTAATTACCCTTTTTCGTACTTTAAACTGCCCCACGCCTACTGCCACCGTTCTCGTGTTGTACGTATGCCTACTCATTGTGTTTGGATCGTATGGGTAGTTCCGTGCCTGAGGAATACTTCCAGTGTTGGCTGATCGGAAGAACTGACTTTTCAACCACCACAACCCTCTTTGTTTGGATCACGTCGGGATCCTCATTTTGTAGTGTATTACTTGTGTTTTAAGCGTAACACCATCGGACCGAAATTCCAGTACGTATGAGAAAAAAGAAGACATTAAAAGGAGGAATTTTTCCCCATGGGAACCTGAAATACTGTCTTATATGTTAACAGTTGCTGATGAGACTAGAGCGAGAGATAGCCAGTAATGTGGGCTGCTTTCATAAGCTTGCGCGAACAGCCTAAGGATCTTGTGTTCGGGTGACATGTTGCATTATATGAGGTATGGCAAAATATGGTTATTGAGGTACGTGTGTATGTCACTATTATAGTGGGTCAGGCTATGATCCGTCAGCCAATGCGCCCACTCCCACATCAGGCAACTGACCGGCTCGGACAGTGGTCTGATTGTGGGCGTGAGGGAGAGTGAGGTCGAGATCTCAGCGTATTTTCCTCACTATAAACAAGCTGACGCGCTTGAAACTATCACGGTGCGCTAAAAGCCGTGGCTTGGAAGGTTGCCAACTGACTGGATAACTCGGAACGCGTAGTCAGCCCAATGTGTGCTTTGTGTGAAGTGGCTGACTGGCGGACTGAGAGTCAGGCTGCAATGGCTCCTTCTTAATGTGGCCTTTATGGCACTCCCACTCCGTGGGATCCGAGCCAGGTGTGGTGGTACGCCGAGGGGCGGCTCCAGCCGCGCCAGCCACCTGCGCCCTCTCCCATCTTCGGTCTTCTTGACTCTGTCTTGACACCGGGCTCAGGTGGGGGAGGAGGAGAGAGTGCGGTAGCTGCAGCGCAAGTATACTATCACTTTAAACTAAATCACGCGCAATTCACCGTCCCTGCACCTCCCTTCCATGGCGCATACGGTGGACATCGTCGGACTACGACGGTCGAAACTGTCGGGTCAGACAATAATAACTGTGTTCATTAAAGGTGGACAAACGGGACGCAGTAGGGTCCCTAAGAGAGACGTTTGATCTAGAGAGGACCATGGCTGGCTACAAAGTCGCCCTCGAGAACAAAGAAGGAACTACCAACCCGGTTGACTGTAGGACGGGAAATGCCTACAGCAGAATTTAATGACCTCAAAATAATTTTTATTTAGTTTTATAAGTAGTAAGTAGCCCGTGCAACTGATTTTACCGTAAACTGCCTCATAATATTCGGGTTTATCTTTATTTTGATAATACCACTTCATTTCATGCAATTACTCCAAGCATAAGCGATGTGAGAAACCGTTAATATGCCGTTTTTCGTCAACAACTAGGTTGATTTTGAACGCTGTGTGGGCAGGTGCTTTATCATGATGAAGCAGACTGTCCCCGACGGCCACAATTCAGATGTTTTTTCTTTCACTGCCTCATGTAATCTCCTTAGAACTTGCAGGTAGTAATGTGGTGCCATGAAGAACAAATTCAACATGAATGACTTATTTGATGCCGAAGAAACGAACCATTATGGACGTGTTGTTCTTTAAATTTTGTCATTGAAGAGTCACCGAGGACGAAGGTTCAATAAAACCATCACTCTGTCATTCATTGCTGCACGCTCCCCAAACGTTAATGGAACTCACTCGTCACGTTCTGCCTTGTGGCTCACTCCGGAGCGTCGCCAGCAACCACACAGGGGCTAGTAGTTGTAGAGACAGATTAAAATTGAAACAGTGAAACTCTCGACCGATTAATATGCCTTACAATTATGTGGAATGGATACCCAACAGGCTTCGTTAAAAATTGTCTTCGCTGCCAAGAAAAACGCAAAACCTTATTTCTAAAGGAGATATAGCCATGGAAATTTTTATTCCCTACCTTACATGTCTGTTGCCCAGTAATCTAACGCTCTAACTACTGACCTACGGGCTCGTCGTCTTTCCTAAGGCAGAAGAGAACGAGAGAAGTCCTTTAACGATCGGTCAGCCTTCTTTGACGTTAGTAACATGTCACGGGTTCGAGACTCGAGTGTTGAAGCAAGTGGGATTGGATATGATTGGTTGATTACGGCTAATGAGCCAGAAATGGCCATTCCTGCCTCCCTTGTCATTTCCGGCAATGATCATCTGCCTACACTAATAGTCGTTGTGAAGGTTGCAGGTGTGAGCCTCAAGCGAGATGAAACCACTATCTGACAGACTGGGGCATGGACAGACAGTTCGTCTCCCAAGGTTTAGCTCGTCACAGGCTCTAGCGAGATTTACACCCGAGTTTTTCCTGGTGTGTTTAGTGCACGCACACCTTCCGCTATTAAATCAGGCTTGTCTCTGTCTAGGACTCATATGGGAGAAGAAAACTCATGACTTTGAAAGACTCATGAACAGACAACCAACCAGCAGACGTAGATTTTGTTCATTTCTCACGAAATCCACCATCTCGATTTTTCTTCCCAGCTCTCCTGTGTCAATCCATAGAGCGAAAATGGCAGTTAACTTCTCCCTGCAGCTAAAGCAGACTTCATTGCGGTCATGCATGCTGCACAAGTGGCAGGTAGAAAAGAAAAGTTGTCGGGATCAATTATTTATTTCACCTCCTACATGAGAGGTGGTGTTGTTGTTGTTGCTATACAGGAAATTGATGCGTTGGATACAATCGGTTTTAAACAGGTTCACCCAGGAAGCGCAAACATCATCCCCTAGTCGTCCAAGAAATCGAATAAAATGTGGCTCGCCAGGTAGGGATTGTGTACGACGGCACAATAGCCGGACCCACAGAGAATATTGGCTCCGGATTTCCTGTCCCTGATTTCCGGTTCACGCGATTAACTTTCGCCCTTCGGTCACCTGTGTTCCAATTTTGCTCTGCCTGACACCGGTTCAGGTTTGCTTTTCCTTAAACCGAGTCGGGAGGCCGAGTACCTTGCAATTCATCCAGTGAATAGCTTTTTCGTTACCTTCAAATTCCCCGGTTTCCCATTAGGTTATTAATGGTCGGTAACTAATTTGTACTCACCCGTACTTTCTTCGTTTCCTTTTCCCAGATTTTGCTGCTTCCTAGTTCTCTCCTACCCATAAAACCCTTTTTCCACGGTTCCAGGAAGGCAGTCGGCGCCTTGTTTGCTATGTTCTCAGTGGGCCCGGCTAGTATTCTTCCACCGCGGGTTGAGTGGGGGGAGAGACGGGCTTATCAGATTGTGCAGAATGAAGACGGGTGAAGCTTTATTTAATGTCCGGCAACATTGATCATGCCGTAATACTATTTTTCACCTTTTGCCTCTGTTATTGTTAGAGGTCACCGACTTACCAACTCAGTGATCGGTCACGCCTTAAGGTATTAACACCGATATTTTTGCGACCACTCATTCTTTAGACCCGAAAGCCTGCTTTTTTCGCGGCTAGCTTTCATTGATGACTGTTCTATTACGCGACTTCGGGTAGCCCGCGGCTCCGTCTGACTGGCGCGTGTAGTGAACCGAAGAGCACCTGTAAGTCGTTGCGCACCCAGAAAACAGGCCATGGTGAAGCTGTGGTTAGACTCTACCTGCAAATTTGACGCTGATGGCTTAGACATTAGGTAAAACGCAAATGTGTCCCCTAAACGGGCTGCGTAGTAGATGCGCTACACCAACACGGGGTCCAGATCAGGGCATGCCAGGCTTTATTAGGGCTGCGTTCCCATAAAAAATGCCAGAGTCAGGACAATGTGTAACTGGTTGTGTACCCCGTCAGCAGCCGCGCAGCGGCTAGTAGTATTATAGGTAGATTAACAGCAAAACAGTGAAACTCTTGACCGACGTATTCGACTTATGCTTATATGCCATGAATACCAAACTAGCATCGTAAAAATTTGTCTTAGACCTCACGGAAAAATGTAAACCCTTGTTTCTATATGAGGTATAGTGCCGCGGAAATTTTATTCCCTACCTTACATGGAAAGAGTTTCGAAACAACCTCTCAATAATTAAGTTTCTTTGGCATCTCTATCGCCCGCAGGCCCGCACCCTAGGCCGTCTTAAGCACCCCCTCCCTCAGCCAAAGAACAATTAAACAATTTCCTCGACCACATACAATTCAGCACTGCCCTTCTGTTTATGTTGCCGTATAGGCCGACATCTTGGGACTCGCATTAACTAGTATAACCTATCCATTCGCCGACGTGACTTATTATCACTCCTGGTTGAACACTCCCTTGAGTGTGACCACCGCTTCAATTGGGACGGTGCCGAAGTGATCGCCGTGGCTAACTCCAAACAGGCTCGAGAATTCCTCAAATCTTGACACGCTAGCACGACCAGCATTAACCACCATGTCGAACTAGACGCTCATAAGGAAGGTCTAAGTGCACGACAACCCCACGCTAATCCTTGTGGCATTTAGAATCTCCCTTTTTCGCCATCGACGTCTCAGACACGGCGAACCACAATTGAACCTTCTAACAATTCCACGTGAGATCTCGAACGTCGTAGTCCGACGATACCCACTGTATGCTTCACAAAAGGGTGGTGCAGGGACGATGACTTGCGCGTGGATTCGTTTTAAGTGATATTAAACTTGCGCTGCATCTACCGCACTCTCTCTTCCTCCCCCACCTGAGCCTGGTGTCAAGACAGAGTCAAGAAGACCAGAGGCATGAGAAGACGCAGGTGGCTGGCGCATGCGGAGCTGCCCCTGTGCGTGCCACAACACCTGGCTCTGTACCCACGGAATGAATGTCCATAAAGGCGACATTAAGAATGAGCAATTGCCACGGCTTTTAGCGCACCGTGATAGTTTCAAGCGCGTCAGATTGTTCATAGTGAGAGAAATGCACTGAACCATCGACCTCACTCATTCCCCCACCCGCATGCATGGGCTGCCCCTAGGCGAGCCGCGTGGTAAATGCGCTGCACCAGCACCTGTTCCAGATCAGGGCACGGCAGGCGTTATTAGGGTTTCGTTCTCATAGAAAAAATGCTGAACATGTGGGACCTGGTGTGACTCGTAGCTGCAGACTCACGCCACACCAGCCACGTCTGCAATGTATGACTCTCCCGTTACGTGGGATTTTATTCAGGCGTGGTGGCACGTTTAGGAGAGTCCCCGGCCACCTGCGCCTGACCCCGCGTCCAGTCTTCTTGACTATTTCTTGACGCCGGGCCCATGTGTTTGGAGGATGGGAGCGTGCAGTAGATGTAGCGCTAATCTACCATCACGTAAAACTTATTTACGCGCAAGTCTCTAAGCCAACATGCTGTGGAGCATAAGGTGGATCTCTTCGGATACGGTGTTCAAGCTACACCGTCATCGTGTCGGGTGAAATGCGCCACATAAGGAGAGCTGTACATATGAAGCTCCGGTCTATGAAGATGCATTGGCGAAATCATTGCCGGAAACCTCTGACGTGTCCCCTGGGAATCACAATTTAACTAATGCAGACAGACAGGCCGTCGGGACGGGTCTCTCGGTGGGGGCTCAGGTACAGGACAGCAGGCTCTGTGCGGCATTTTTTTTATCTCTTTCTGTGACCAAAATGAATCCAAAGGCGAAACGGAATGGAAAACAGGTACTGAGTGCACTCCACCGGAACCACTTCTAGTGACATGCATGTCCTTGAAGACTTCCAGCAAGGGATCGCTACGGCCCTTCACAGACATCGGAAGGAACCCTCAAGCGCTCTCTTTACGATTGAGTGTTCAGTAATTTCGTTGAGATCATCCCCGTTAACGTATACGTGATGCCAGTGTCGTGGAACGACTGTGGAATCTGTTACTTCAAAGTCACGTGTATGAACACAACAGCTGAGACCAAAGGCCGTTAGCCAATTTTATTGAT
This sequence comes from Schistocephalus solidus, assembly GCA_017591395.1. NCBI lineage: Eukaryota > Metazoa > Platyhelminthes > Cestoda > Diphyllobothriidea > Diphyllobothriidae > Schistocephalus > Schistocephalus solidus. Next base: position 111,028 of record WEDG01006737.1, on the reverse strand, counting down.
GAGCAAGGGCAACGCAGACTGAGGTCCTACTTCCAAATATAAGTCCTGTGGGGCAACAGACAGAGTCTTATTTATCTACTGGCAACACATTCTTAAATGGATCGGACTTAGAGGTCAAGTCTGGTGCATAATGATCCCGTAAATGTCAATTCGGCATAACGAGCGCCCGCCAGCTCAGTCGATGTAATTGACACTTGAAAGGCAAAAAGAGTACCTTCATTATCGTGGCCTGTTTTACGGGTTGCACAGAAAGGCACTGAATTCCATTCTGCTTGACAAAATCCGTCAACTTGTAAAGAGCCTTTGTTAGAAACGATTGTCAAGTGGTTTCCAAAGACATTACGGGAGTAGCTAGGAGCAGGACTTATGTATGGGAATGTCCTCAAGTAACTTTGAGTGAACCTCCATGATTACCAACCTTTTTACCCATTTGGATCCGTTTCTACTCTGAAGAACTTTACGAAAAGTCAAATACAACGTGTTAACACTGTTAGCTCAAAACTAACATCCATTTCCCGTCGGTGCACTGGAAATTTTATTAGCAGTAAGCTACTTGAGCTTCGCATAAATCGCACAGGGTTGCTTTCGGTCGAGTGGAAACCAGCACGCGACTGTCCCCGTATTATACACTCTGTCTTCAAGCCTAGTTTGAACTAACGGCATTGATCTGAGTTCATGCAATGCTGAGGATGTTCAAGGATAATCGTCCGTGGCTAACTGGTCAAGAATTACACTGCGGGGTAACTGGGGATTTTACATCCGATAAAAAAAGAGCACCAGTGGTAATGTTATAACTCGACTTTAATGCGAATATTTTAAATTTTTAGCAGGAGAAAAGAGAAAAACAGGAAGATTGTCGGATACCAGCTTACTCCCCTACAATGGCAAGCAAGAACTTTTTGTAGTCGCCAGACGTCTCATCACGAATGTAATCGGCCAGTGATTTCCCATTCTTCGCGGCGAAGACCCTCTTGACGTCCGCAAGATTATCCTAAACCAAAAAGTCATAATTATCGACGTGTTTAGTGTCTAAAAAGGTGATAAAGTACGCGTTCAAGTACGTGTTGACTAAGTCCCTTTGGAAACTGAACTGCTAATAACTTCAGTTTGCGTGGTGTACTCAACCTGAATAACATATTCTAGAATAGCCACGTAGTTGTAAAGGGAGCAAAGAGCCGTTATTTTGAACGCTGCAATCGTTCTTGTAGTGTATAGGTCCTTAGTGAGTGAATTGCTCGGGACAGCTGCTGCGGAGCATACGATGAACATAATCGAAATCGACGGTCAAACTGTCAGATCCTTAGTAGGGTTCAATGGAAATTGAAATCTCGCTTAAATCCTGTAGACAATTTGGCTACTTCGTCTGCCTCTCAAGTTTTTATTGAAAAAAAGATCTCTAGAGGGATGTAAGAGATTACAGGAGTGCTTTCACATATACTTTTTTTCTAACTGAAAAGTTGTCCTCGCTGGTAAGTGATCTACGTTGTAGTGCTATGCACTTTCATCCGAATGAACCGCAAAGCCCCTTGAAGTTCTGATACAAGTAGGAGTGGCTTGTGAAATTAAATCTCCTATCTTTCGTTAAACAACGTTCTAACATCCATCGGTAAGTTGTTCATACTTCTAAACTCAGTTGTGAAATAGATGGTCCGGTACTGCAGACTTGGTCCAGGTGAGTTGAATAGGGCTATAAAGTAGTCTTCTACAGCAATAAGTCCTGAACCATTGAACGCAAGCTACACTTATAGACCTTGAGCCCAGAAAAAGCGCGTAAAAACGCCTCTTTCAGCTTTATTAAGAGTCAATCTCGGATACGTTATAGATGAGTTCTTACACAAATAATGAAAGTCCATTAGTTCGAGATCTAAGGTGTAAGATCCTTTTGACATGCCCGCCAACTAAACGCTTATTGACGAAGCGATTTCATTTGAAGTCACGTTTCCATTTCAAGTGGACTCCGTTTTTTAAACAGTATCTACGATACGAACTTAAAGATTGACAAAATTTGCCTACCTCAGAGTACGCCAAGACGAGGCGGATGAGATCGTCGTCATTTGTTCCCATGCCCTTCATGCTTCCAAGCAGCATATCAGCCACGCACTCCACTCTGTTTAAGGCAGTTTGCACTAAAAGCAAGTGAGTCGAAAAAATCCGATTTAAAAAATGTTGTTTTATGTCTTTTGACCTTCAAAAGATAGGCTATATTTAGCTTCCCCAAACTCGGTTGCTTCTTTCCTTGTCACGGCTTTCTTCCTGAATGTAGGCGTAAATGAATCAGGACTGAGGACTGCGTTTTCGTAGGAAACCCTTTGGATGTGAGGTAAGCCCACGGCAGGTCACTTTCAGTTATTTTGTCTATATCAGTATTCAGACAGTTGGATGGTGCGCACACCGAAATTTTTGACATAAAAAACCGCGCCAGCTAGAGGGTCGCTCGGGTCGAGTCGAGTGTGGTTGACTTAAATGACGTGCAGACTTTTGACTAATGTTTTTAGAACTTCCCATTGGTGGGCCATTCAAATTCTATAAAGTATGACATAGCCATCATTAGAGACACTGCTTTTTTGTCCAACAAAGTATGCGTTTTTCTAGACGGATTGAGTTCCCATCTCAGGTATGACTTCTGAACGAGAAACGGTCAGTCGATTTGCTGTGGAGCTATTACTTGCCTTGGTTGCGGGAGGACGATTTTCTTCGACAAAGGGAACTAGTTTTTAGGTCAGTTTGCAAATAGGGATCAAACCGTCAAATTTGGTAAATACTTTCAAGCTTTGGCGATACCCAGTAAATATGCACAGCGCGCCTTCTTGTGTTCAGCTAAAAAAATCAAACCAGCAACATGTACTGACATTTCCAGGTCACTCGGACCCTCAATAACCTCCACCACCGCCGAAAGGAAACCATGGTGATCTCAGAATGAAAGGTTGTCTGGCCGACGGAGAAGTCCCGACTCCGCACGCATGTTGCAACGCTGACCCTCTCGCGACTACCTGCACGTTCGTTCCAGTGGTTGTGTGGTCCACGCCAATTCCGGCTGTCTAATCTAGCCAATCATCTTCAAGGCTGATTCACACATGACTTAACACGGTTTCAAACTTCGGACACCGTTCTCGCGGCTGTCGGACGTGCCCTCATCTGACTGCCAACTTCTCTCGATAGTTCTCTACAGAATACACTATCCTTCCAACTCGCGTCCCTCTTCTACGGAACCGAACATGAAGGTCGTAGCGCCTAGGGTCTTACCTAATAACTTAAGCTGCCGCAATATGCTCATTCGTGCGCTGGATGTTAATATCCTTTTTAAATTGAGCCGCCATCCTTTCTGCTCTCCATTCGCATGGGAATCATCTTATTTGTACGTCGATTGGCCCAGTTCACCCATTATATACTGTATTTTAACCCTATTTGTTTATTCGAACAACAAAAATGAGGTCATCAGCGCACGACGCTGGCACAATTTTGAAGGAAGTCCAAATTGATCAATATTTTGAGACGCATTCAAGGACGATTCTTCACGGTGAATGGAGGACCTTTTTGCTGAAATTTTTAGAATTTTACTTTCAAAATAAAGCGCCGCTTTCTCTCTCTCTCTCTCTCTCTCTCTCTCTCTCTCTCTCTCTCTCTCTCTCTCTCTCTTTTTCTCTCTCTCTCTCTCTCTCTCTCTCTCTCTCTCTCTCTCTCTCTCTCTCTCTCTCTCTCTCTCTCTCTCTCTCTCTCTCTCTCTCTCTCTCTCTCTCTCTCTCTCTCTCTCTCTCTCTCTCTCTCTCTCTCTCTCTCTCTCTCTCTCTCTCTCTCTCTCTCTCTCTCTTGGTTACTGACAGATATCTAAACACGGAACATCGCGAAAATTTTCATTCCAGCAAGTCTTCAATCCAGCCCAGAAGATCAAATAAAACCGTTTCCGAACAATTCTGAAAAGGGCACTCTTATTAAATCCAGGCTCAATTTCGTTTTGTAAAACCATGACCAGTATCTGATATTTGACTAGCTGTCACGCTGTGTCGTGCCTATCAACACAGGAAAGTGAATCTATGGCTTACAAAAGCAGGTTTTAAAAAAATCCGTTTTCAGTTCAGCTAGTTTTTGTGGTTCATTTGGATGGTGTGCATACTGAAATGGTTACTCCAAAAATGAGCATGTTAGAATTTGGCTCTGGTCTAGTCGCGGTGCCCAGGTGAAAAAATGTGGAGTGATTGACTCAAGCGGTGTACTGAACTTTAACCTGTTCTTCAAGATTCTCACTCGCAGGCCATTCCAATGCTCCAAAGTTGGAATCTAACGTGTCAGAACTGACATCAAAATTTCAGCATTTATTGCATAACAGAGTAAGAGTCTTACGAGAGTGGTTGAGTTACCAGCTCAGATGAGGGTGAGAATGTAATTTGATTAATGACGCATTTATCGCATGCCTTCGGTGCAGGAGGTCAATTCTCTTCGATAAAGGGAATACGTCAGTTCGCAAATAGGGACCAAACCTCCAAATTTAGTTAATTCTTCCACAATTCGCCAATGCCCAGTAAATATGTGGAGCATCTCTTCATGTGATTGGCTGAAAATGCCGGGCGCCACGGCTTTTATCGACATTTTCAGCTGGGCATCCTGGCCTGCACCACCACCGAAAATTTAAAAGATGCAACTCCCAGAATGAAAGATTCACTTGATATGCTTGTTCTTTTTTGTGTCAACGATCAATTTCTAGACAAGGAATCTCACGAAAAATTTACGCCAGCAAGCATTCAACCCTTACCATAAAAAAGTATAAAACCATTCTCGCCCTAAGCAGCATTACCCTAGAAATGCAAAAATGGATTCAGACTACATTTCATTTTTAAATACTATTATCCACATTAAATATGTGATCAACAATCACGTTTTATGTCATACCTACTCGCACAGGAAAGTCAATCCATGGATTGTGCTGTTCGACCGTCGTGTTTGACAATGTCCACCGTATGCTGTGGGGGACGGTGACTCGCGCTGGATTATAGTGAGAATAGACTTGCGCTGCAGCTACCTCATTCTCTATTCCCCTCCCCTACCTGGGCCCGTCGCCAAGACAGATTCAAGAAGACTGGATTGTACTGTACTATTCTGAGGTATAACTAACCGACCGTATGGTACGCCTTTCCAAAATATTTACGGTGCAATCGAGTCAAATGGCAACTTTCCAGGCGTCGGCTATCAGGACGTAACATTAGTTTCAAGACGCTTTACTTTTACTTTGATATTTAAGAATTGCGCAGAACGGGTCTCATTCTTTTTCTCGTCAAGGGTCCGAATAAAAGCGGGTAAGGTCAGCTAGGAAGGATATCACGCATATTGGTCCGCGTGAGGTAAAGCCGCTGGATCTCACTTGTCGGGACCAAAAACTAATGTTCAACCCTACTACTCCGGCAACTAATGCTAACCCTAACGAAAACAGTAGACAGGGTTAGGATAAGGCTAGTGCTCTCCTTTTCTTCATTTATCCCTAACCATAAAAATCCCATTACCACCGGTCCCGTATTACTCGCTGACCTATCCCTTGTTTCCTGAGTTGGGTCACATATTACGTTCTTGCCCTAAATTCAATGACGAAGATGTTATATAGGACTCATATGCATTTATAGTAGAGGAAGATCGTTTTGTATAGTTGAAAAGCGACATCAATAAATTAACATGTGTGAAGCTTTATGAATGAAAATTTCATGGAATTCAAAAGTCCATATTTATAAAGATCGCTGAGATCAAAAACTACCATTTCTTTGACTATAAATTTGAAGAAGACATAATTTGCTACCAAATTCGTAAAACAAATGATACTCTTGGGCCTATCTACTGATGTTCTCATTCCCACTTCTCGTTTAGTAAGGTCCCAGAGAGCGTACGTGGTCAGTCGCGCCAAGAATATAAATCATTTTTGGCTGAAAATGCGCTGTTTAATCCTGCAGTGCAGGTTTTTTGAAAATATAATGGGCAGATTATGAGGCCTTCCGTAATAGGATCCTACATTTATTGCCATTATCGGCCATCTTGCTCAAAATGCAAACCCCTTCTCTTAGTAGGCAACGCCCGTTATATGTCAGTACACTACGACCCTAGGCCTTCCAAATTAAAAGTACCATATCATGTCTAATTGTCAAAATATGTCGGAGCAGAGTGAGGGATTTTTAAAACGGGACCAGTGATAGAAGGATTTTCATGCACGGGGCTAAATTAATAAAATTAAAGTGTCAAACTGATCCGTACCCTATCCATTGCGTTCGTTAGGGTTATCATTCGTTGTAGGGTAAGTAAGCCCGCACAGTAGTTTGTTGCGCCTACAAGTATGAGGATTGCGAGATCCAGTGTCTTTAACTCACTCCGACCAATATGCGCGATCTCTTTCCTATCTGACCTGACCCACGTTTTCTTCATTTAGCCCTATCCATAAAAATCCCATTACCACCGGTCCCGTATTACTCGCTGACCTATCCCTTGTTTCCTGAGTTGGGTTCAGTTCAGCTCAGTTCAGTTTTGCCAAATGCATTTTTTATAACTTAGCCATACAAATATTATTTATTATTGTGTTACAAGTGGATGCAAATTTGCATAAGGTTTAGAATTGGTAAACCCCCTACATGCTCCCGTCCCTTGCTAATTATAAGATGTATGCCTCATACAAAATCGCTCATTCGTTCACTTTGAGCCAATCGTCATCAAGTTACTCGATAATGAACAATAGCGTCGACCTATTTAACGTATTCTTGGATGAACTTATCAATCCGCGTTATAATAACTCTTCTATTAGAGAGATGTTCGTAATTTAAACCAGTTTACATTCTATAAGTTGACAATAATTCACTACTGCACCGATCCTACGAGCGATTTTTGTCGTGCCTTTAGTAAATCTGTCATCCTTTGACAAGGTAGACGCTATTGAGAGGGTATTTCCAAAACCAGAATTAATTCATAGCTCTACAGGAAACCCCAAATATGGATAAATTTGAATGCGTTCTAGGTTTAATGGCCCAATGAAAGCTATTGGAACTCAACCTACCCTTTAAGCGTTTGAGCGTACCATGTCCGCTTACACGGCAAGGTGTACGCTGGTGAGCATTCAAAGCCTATAATTACATGGATATATACTCCTTTTAATTACTACATCTATGATCGTGCATAGTACAGACAGCATCCATGACGTTGGGACTCATCTATCTCCGCGCCTGATATAATTCGGCAGTGGATCTAGAGAGCTCTAGAGATCGGAACGAACGACAGAAGAGTGCGTTGGTGAGGAGGCTACTGTGTTTTGGGTAGGCCTGCAGGAGACCGATGAACAATGCTGAAAAAAACAAGGGAGACTGGAATGACAACTTCTGGCCCATTAGCCGTCATCAGCCAGCTATATTTTACCCCAGGCGGTGTACCACCAAAGGCTCGAATCCGTGACTTGTTTATTAGAAGTCCAACGCTCAAACCATTGAGCCACGAAATCGTTATGTTTAGATCAGGAATATGGAAATTCGTTGGTGAACGCTCACCGATCGCTAACGGAACTCACTCATCCCGTTCATTGTCGGTCATGCTTACCTGCCTTCACTACTTCTACTGGCCACTGTGCGGCTGTTGACGGACTCCAGGGTGAGCCCGAAGGCGAACGGGACGATTGAGTTCCGTTAGCGATCGGTAAACGTTCATCAACGAACGATATTCTTTCTGTTTTGTTGCAGCTAGTGTTGGCGGTCTCATTTGAGCGTGCGTCGTATCGTTTAGGAACACCCTTATTTTTCGTGAGGAATTGTTATACTTCCTTTCGAATGTGGGCGGTAGCTGAACTCGGCATTGGTTAATGGTACGTCGTATTCCTAGCCTGTGAAAATACACCACTTTTTAAGCGCAGAAGGGCACGTGTAGGTGATGCTTTATTAAGTATCTAGTTTAAATGTGAGACATGGACGATTTTAATGTAGGACTAGACATGATCTTTCCGTTTAACATTAACAATCTTCGCAGTTCGTTACCTTACGAAAGGCAACAATTTATGGGTACCGTTAAAAACAGCGGAGACTGGAATTAAAAGTTCTAGATTATAAACTTTGGTTGGCTAGTTGCACCCAGACCCCAGATCTGAACAGCCCAGGGGTTTAACTTGGACTCTTCAGACACTCGGTACAATGGAAAATGCTGGGGCAGTGTATTACGAGTTTTATTACTCTGTCAGTTGCGATCGAGCCCGTGGTTTTGTGGCAGTGTTTAAAAATCAATGGAATGTGAAAGCGCTGTACACAAATAGATATGTCCCTGCATGAGAACGACTGTAATCTTATGCTTCTAGATTTTAGCGCAATTTGAAGGCTCAAATGCAACTAAAACAGGACTGAGTATCAATAAAATTATCGTCCAGCAACAATCCACCGATGTATAACAAACACTAGGAGGTTACCCTGAACTTACCGATGATCTCGAGAGCGTCCTTAAAGTTGCCCGAGGTTTCCTTCTGTATCGCCTTGATTATATCATGTCCCTTGGCCTGAAAGCAATGTTCGCATCAGCAAAAGCATGTGGCCATTTATGGTCTATCGGTCGCAATAACCTAGGCAGCTCAGTATGAGAGGACTAGTGGTTTGCATGAGATACATGGGCCCCGAGCCAAACTGAAATTTAAAGCTGTCGGTACTGCGCGTTAGAATTTTGGCCGCTATGAGCTTTTATTATTATTAATTTTCCCTAATTGTAGAATGAAGTAAACTTGATCAGGTTTATTAACTGGACATGCCGAAATATTTTAGAGGGTTAAAGTAAACATCGTAAAATGCTGCAATGGTTTTAGCAATACATTCCGGCACATTTTGGTTTCGGCGACCAAAAATACTAAATCTCACAAGATATGAGAAACAAATAACAATTTACAGTAAGAATGCATCTTACAGCAGCGTAAACTTTGTTCATTTCGCGAATATGGGCATGGCTCCTGTTGGCCAAGATTCGCACAAATACCGATTCATCAGTTCCCACCTGTCTGAAAGGGTACAAATAAACACACACAACGCCTGAGTTTGGACAATTCTGTAACCTCGTGCGCAAAAGATTTATTTTAATGGCCTTGCATGCCCGTGTTTGGACTACAAATAACATACCCTTCGCCAGCGCTGTAAAGAGCCTCGCAATCAGCGACCACATTTGCTTTGGCTGATTTCTCTTCGCGTTGGCCTTGCAGAAGTGCGATTAAGACTCGCTGGTAGTCCCCTGACGTATCCCCCTCCACATCCTTCTCCAGGTTTCGTTTTAGGGCTGCAAATAAAAGCAGGCATCGGCTGAACCATGGGTCCGGAAAGAGGGACGAAACATGTAGAATGTGATTGAGCTGTTTTCCTGACAACAGCAGGCTGGAGTGACGATATCTGGTGCTCTAGAAAAATGCTTCAAAGAAAGCCTTACACTGCAGTCCGTCTTGCAGTTAGGCCAAATTTGTGAACAAAACTCAGGTGTGTGTATGAGAGGCCAAGGCTAACTCCGGTCACTCTCCCACTAAAACAAATCCGTGACCCTTAGTGCAGTTCGGTAGCCGCCTTGGATGGCTAAGCAGTCCTATTTAGGGACAGCACTGCGTACACCCTCGTAGGGGAGAGGTCTAGAAAAAATGCCCTAAACATATGTTGAGTCTCACGACAGCTGCAGCGGGCAGTGGTTCACAGATCGCAAAATATGTGGTCGTTAAACTCAAACAAACAACAATACCCCCGTCCCCATCCCCTGCGCCATACCCTCCGGGCTGCTCGGGTGAGTCCACTCACACTAGCAGCCTGGAATGTTCGTTCCCTTTTAGACAATCCTAGGAGCAACCGGCTAGAACGGAGGACAGCACTAGTCGCTCGGGAACTGGCATGCTACAAGGTGGGCATTGCTGCTCTCAGCGAGACCCGATTTTCTGAGCAGGGTCAGCTGGAGGAGGTGGGGGTCGGTTACACCTTCTTCTGGAGCGGCCGGCCAAAGGCAGAACGACGCGACGCTGGTGTTGCCTTTGCCATCCAGAACGACATCGTGGGACGACTGTCCTGTCTGCCGCAGGGTATCAATGATCGCCTGATGAGCTTCCGCCTGCCTCTCCGGGGAGACAAGCTCGCCACAATCCTCAGCACCTACGCCCCACTCCAAATGACGAGCTGTGATGCGGCGCTGGAAAAATTCTACGAGGACGTTCACGCCCTGTTGGTGACTGGTCCGAATGTGGACAAGTTAATTGTCCTTGGGGAATTCAACGCCCGCGTCGAGACAGACCACCCTGCCTGGCAACGATTGATGGGACCCCATGGTCTCGGTGGCTGTAACAATAACGGCCTCCTTCTTCTGCGCACGTGTGCGGAACACCGTCTCCTGCTGACCAACACCTTCTTCCGCCTTCCGACGCGGGAGAAAGCCACGTGGATGCAGCCTCGATCGCGATGCTGGCAGCTGTTGGACAATGTTCTCGTCCGGAGGAGAGATCGACAGGAAGTGCTGGTAACTAAGGCGATCCGCGATGCCGATGGTTGGACAGATCACCACCTCGCCATCTCCAAGGTAGGCTACCACCAGGTACGTTAAATATTCTTTTGTTAAATTTACCTGCTTACTATTTTGATTTCAGCAACCAGTTAACCATCTGGGCCGTGCAGCAGATTTCCGGAAGTCTACAAGCACGACGGGCCCCGGCTGATGGCAGAACTCACAACACTCTTCTAGAAGATGTGGCGCCAAGGACAAGTTCCTCAGGATTTCAAAGACGCAACTATCGTCCACCTCCACACGTGGAAGGGGAACCGGCAACTCTGCGAAAACCACACAGGAATCTCGTTGCTCAACATTGCCGGGATGATCTTCGCCCGTATCCTTCTCAATCGTCTGAACGGTCACCTAGAGCAAGGACTGCTCCCGGAAAGTCAATGTGCCTTCCGACGAAACCGCGGAACAACCGACATGATGTTCGCCGCCCGCCATCTACAAGAGAAGTGTCAGGAAATTTGAACCCACCTTTACACTATCTTCGTGGATCTCATGAAAGCCTTTCAAACGGTGAATCGCGACGGACTGTTGAAATTCATGCAGAAATTCGGCTGTCTTGAGCGGTTCACGCACATGGTGCATCAGCTTCATGACGGGATGACGGCGCGCGTCACTGACAACGGGACGGTATCCGAAGCATTCGCAGTGACCAACGGAGTGAAGTAGGGTTGTGTATTGGCCCTCACACTCTTCATTCTCATGTACTCTGCTATGCTGATGGACGCCTACCATGATGAGCAGCCTGGGATCCGCATCGCCTACATAACTGACGGGCATCTTATCAACAGTCGGCGTAGGCAGGCCCCAACCCGTGTGTCAAGGATAACAGTCCATGACTTGTCCTTCGCGGACGACTGCGCCCTTAACACCGTGACGGAGGAGGACATGCAAAGAAGCATGAACCTCTTCACTGCAGGTTGCGCCCATTTTGGATTAACAATCAGTACAGCTAAAACGGGGTCATGCACCAACCGACACCCAGCGCGGGATACAATGTTCCTCGAATCAATTTCAACGGCACTCAACTCAAAAATTTGGAACCCTTCGTTTATCTGGGAAGCACGCTGTCACGCAACACGAGACTCGACGACGAGGCTGCTCGACGAACCTCTAAATCCAGTCAGATCCTTGGCCGGCTGCAGGCCTCCGTGTGGAATCGCCACGGTATTCACCTGAACACCAAACTGAAGATGTACAAGGCTGTCGTCTTGACGGTACTCCTTTACGGAGCGGAGACCTGGACCGTCTACACGAACCAAGCTAGGAATCTTACTCACTTCCATCTCAGCTGCCTCCGCAGAATACTGAAGCTGAAATGGCAAGACGGGATCCTGGACACGGAACTCCTGGAGCGGACCGAAATCGTCAGCATCGACGTCATGCTTAGGCAAGTGCAACTGAAGCAACTGTAAATCAACCCGCCGACCTGGGAGCACTTGGCCAAGGATATACAGGCCTGGAGAAGATCAGTGAAGACTGGTGCAGCAATCTATGAGACCAACCGGATCGCCGCTTCTAAGGCCAAGAGGGCGGGTCGCAAGTCACAAGCACCGTGGATCAACGCCGCCAATGCCTAAGCCCTTTCAACCTGCCCACGCTGCCAACGCACATGCCACGCGCTAATCGGCCTGGTCGGACATTTTCGAACTCAATGCAACAAAAATCCCACAGCTGCCACATCTGCCTCAGACCCCACGACGAAGACTACCCCAACCACTGATAACAACTTCATCGATGTCCGGCCACCCACGATCACCAAAATAATCCGCCATCCTCCACCTCTGCGCCGATCACCTCTTGCCCCACTCCCACCACGCCCAACTACCTCCCATCTGCTCCTTTCACCACCGCGACCGCCCCCAGTACCGGCGATGGGGACTCGGTACTAACCTGTCCATCGCGAGGCCAACACATCTAGCATATCTTGCGCACCCATCGACACTTCCCACAGTCCTCCCATGAGCAGCACAGCCCCGCAGACACAGCACCTCCCGACCTATCTTGTCCTAATTGTCACCGCACATGCACATCACGCATGAGCCTGTCGGTCACTTGTTAATCCATCGCACAGAGACCGGCAAACCAGTGCCAGGAGCACCAACATACACCCGCCGCACCCAACTCAACTGTCCGTACTGTTAACGCACATTCACGCCTATTAGGCCATATGCGTCTCCATTAAAACCTGCGGTAGAACACCGCTGGCTATACCACAACACTACATCTCTCCTCACCAGCCTTTGCATCTCACATCATCACACGTAACACCACACAAAACATGCATATCCGATTGAGAAGAAAGTACGATCCTCGGCTACTTCTCCATGTGGCTCCTCTGTCGCATGTGTGATCTGAGCTTGAGAACATCACGGGAAGATAAGCGCCGTGGGTTGGAAGGTTTCCAACTGAAAATTACCCTCAGACCGCGCAGTCAGTCCAATGTGTGTTGTATGGAGTGGCTGACGGGTGATCTGAGAGTCAGGCCGCGAGGGCTCCTTCTTAACGTGACCTCTGGCACTCACACATGTGAGCCACTCAACCCCCTGGTGTGTGAAATCCTAGTGCTTGTGTTTAGAGGCAGGTCGCGTAGACGAGGTCATCAGTAGCTGCGCCCACTCACGCATCAGACAACTGACCGGCTCGGACGGTGGTCTGATTGTGGGGGTGGGGGAGAGTGAGGTCGACGGCTCAGCGAATTTTCCTCACGATCGCGGCGCGTTAAAGGCCGTGGCTTGGACGTTCGCCAACTGACGGGATATCTTGGCTCGCGCAGTCAGCCCAGTGCGTGTTTTGTGTGGAGAGGTAGACTGGCGGACTGAGAGTCGGAGTGCAATGGCTCATTCTTAATATGGCCTTTATGGCACTCCCAGCCCGTGGGATCCGAGCCAGGTGTGGCAGCACGCTCAGGGGCGGCCCCGGCCGCGTCAGCCACCTGTGTCCTCTCACGCCTCCAGTCATCGTGACTCTGTCATGACAACGGGCTCAGGTGAGAGAGGAGGAGGAGAGGGTGCGGTAGCTGCAGCGCAAGTTTACTATCACTTAAAACTAATCCATGCGCAAGTAACAGTCCCTCCACCACCATTTTTGGAGCATATGGTGGACATCGTCGGACAACGACGGTGAACTGTCGTCATGCGTGTGTGCGCCCTAAATGGGCCGCGTGGTACCTGCACTGGACCAAAACGTGAGCCAAATCAGGTTGTGGCAGGCATTATTATTCTAGGATGCGGTATCATAACAAATACCGAAATCTGGTGAGGGCAACATAATGCTGAACTAAACGTAACTTTTGTATGTCTTAAATCGCTAGGAAAGAGTGAGAGTACTGAATGGATGGGCCCATGTCCGGGTATACCCAACTTACATGATAGGGCTGTATTCGATGCAAACAGTGTCAAGGATTTGCAGTTAAACGGGACGCCCATGAAAGTGGCAGAAACAAGGAACAACTGAAAATTGTTGCATGTCTACAAAAGGCTAGGCCGGAGTAAGAATACCGGGTATTTGAACTGATCGGCGGACTGCTGTTCGAATACATCCAACTTATACGACAGTTTTGTATTCGGTACAGACAGGGTCAAGGATTTACAATTTACAGCACTGCAAATATTCTGGGAGTAGCATAGATCAAAGTCTGATTGCATGTGGGGGCACCACCAAACTCTCATCGGTGCTAACGGTAAGTCGCTGCGCTCAGCCCATGTGATAAATGCGATAAGTCTAATTCCAGTTAGTGATTGGGAGGAAGTAGGTTGTATCATTGGAACCTTTTCCAGTTTATGCAACTTCAATACTAAAAGAAGTGCAGTTAATCATACGAGTGACTCAAACGCAGTCCAACGGATGGTACAGAGGGGTAGATTGATAAGGCATCCCCCTAACAACTATCAACACTGGTGGCTAACGAACGAGCTACAAGGCATCTGTGGTTAATGCCCCACGATCGGTAATTCGAGCACAGTCTGTTAACCAAAACTACGCGACCGCATCCTACAAAGCTAGACTATCTCATCAGGTTACCGCTATTCATCCGCGTCTTTGTCTCAGTGTGTTTGCTCCAATGATTTGCAGTGCTTTTATAGCAAAACCAAGATCAAATTTATACTGAAAAGCAAACTTACGATCATGGTTCTTCTCCTTCAGAACTAAAAAGCAAAAACCAAGAACAGGGTTTGAGTAAGGACATTTCAGCGTTCCTGGACGACAAACTGATCAAATACATTATATATATATATACATGTGGTGGCAGGCTAAACTTAATTTGGTGTAACAGAAGCCTAAAAATCAATTAACGATTCACTGAAGTCCCACAGAAGATACTCGACACTATTTTACATCACCATCAAAACTTCTTCCAAGCAGAGCTGCCTCGGCTAAAATTGCATCAGACTGTCTCCATTGCTGTAACTGAGCTAGATTTTCTTCGGTATCGTTATGTGGCTCAGAGGAGTCTAGTATTCTGCGGACGTTGGGGCGGGACTAGTTCTTCTATAAGTTCTTGCAGTAATCCGAAAATAAATTACGCAAAGCATTTAAAAGACGCTCCATAGCAGCAGCAGCTGAGTTCCCTGTCGCTAATTTAGGTCCCCTATCTTGCGAGGATGCTAAGTCTGGGTTCAGTTTATAACAAGAAGACTCCCGATTTTCATTTGGTGATACATGCTTTAGGCAGATTAATATTTCGGGCAAAGACAAGGGAGACTGGAATGGACATGACTGGCTTATAGTCTTTGTCAGTCAGTCATACCCAACACCAGGTGATACACCACCCGAGGATCGAACCCGCGACCCGTTACTCAGAAGTCCAACACTAACCACTGAGCCAGCCAGTCTTTGTCGGCAATATTAATCTGCCTATTCTACTACTAGCGGCTGTTGGCAGGACTCGAGAGTGAGCCTAAAGGCAGAACGGAAGGAGTGCGTTCCGTAAGTGATCGCCGAGCGTTCATCAGCGAATGCGATGCATTGTTTGTCCGCTTCTCGGTTCTTCTTCGAACCCTAGGCTTCAAAGATTCGTTACCTGTTTCAAAGTTTTCGAACAACGGAAAAAACAACATGCTTAAAGGCACTGCAAGATCCCCTCCCGTAGACGGGCACAGGGGCCAATCTAGACTTACTGTCTTCGTAAGCCTTCTTTAGGTCGTCAATTTCCTTATTGTCACACGCACAAATGGTCTGCGCAACAACGCGATCCTTTGTACCAGCTCCCTCGACGGCATTGAAGATCGCCAGAGCGTTGACGTGGGCCTTGTCTCGGAAGGACATCAGCACCACATCCCGAAAATGACCGCCCACTTCGCCGTGCAACTTGGTATAGATATCCTATAAGTTTTATAAGGGGAGGAATATAAAGGAACACTTGTTGGGCAATTCACCCGACACACCACATTATGATACTAAACGTCAAACGGTTTATCGCGTGACGAGCTCTACAATGTAAAAAACGCCTTCTATCACGGAAGTAAATGTTGATAGACGGTACATGGTAGGGAATATAATCTGATCACTAAACGTTGGGCCTCACTAGAGTACTGTCTGAGCTCCCAGACGGTCTGATATTTTTTTAAAAACTCATTGGCTTAGTGATAAAGGAGTAGGACCTTTAGACGATTAATGAAAATTGAGAAGTGGGTGATTTTGCATTCCCTTACTTCACAGCACTAGGATGTCTCCGCGTTCTCTCCCGTACACCTCTGACCCTAAAAAGGACCACGCGGTAAATGCACTTGGCAAACACGGGAGCAAGGCAGGCGTTAGTAGGTATACACACCCACAGCAAATGCTACACGTGGGAGAGCCTCCCGCCTAGGTGCAGGTTCACGCCACGTCAGCCACCTGGGCTTAATTGTGCCTCCGGTATTCTTGAATCGGCTTTGACACCGGGTGCAAGTGGGTGAAGGAGAAGATTGGGCGGTAGATGCTACGCAAGTCTAAGATCACTAGGAATTCATTAAGGCGCATGTACTTGTCCCTGTGCCCCCTGATATGGGGCACTCTGTGAACATTATCAGAGAAAACAGTCGAGCTTTCGTGTGTGTGTGTGTGTGTGCGTGTGTGTATGTGTGTGTGTGCCCCCTAACCTGGTCGGTCGGTCACTTGCGAATACATCGTACAGAGACCGGTGAGCCAGTGCCTGGAACACCATCACACAGCAGAGATCGTCGCCTCCACTGCCCTCACTGTACTCGCGCATTCACTCATCGCATGGGCCTATTCGGTCACATGCGCATCCATGACAGCGGAATTCACCACAATGCCGACAACACCGATACACCATTCACACCCTCCGCTCCTGCCATTCTTAGCGCCCCTGCCACCCCCACTACCATGAATGACATCGCGCCAGCCTCTACCGATTTCTCCTGCCCACACTGCGCCCGCAACTTCAACTCACGCATCGGCCTGGCCGGTCACCTGCGAATCCATCGCACGGAGGCTGGTGAACCAGTGCCTGGGGCTCCGACATATAGTCGACGCGCCCGCCTTCACTGACCTCCTTGCTCCCGCACATTTTACACACCGCATGGGCCTCTTAGGACACATGCACCTCCACGACAACCTCCGGTAAACCACCGAAGGCTAAGCTGCATCAGCACACACTACCTACACCAATACATCGACTACACCCTCACAATCACCATTTACCAGAGTATATCACGGTTTCCTAGAAACCGTGGCTGGGAAGTCTGCCAATCTGACGCTTCCACCAGACCACGCCGTCGGCTCAGTGTATGTGCTGTGTGTGTCGAGTGGCTGACCAGTGGACTGGGAGTCAGACGGCGATGGCTGCTCCATATCCCCTGAGTTTGTGAATCCTGGTGTGTGCGTTATGGGGGCCAGGTCGTGCTGTGGCGCGCGAAGACGGGTACGCCGATCCGTCAGCCAATGCGCCCACCCACATCAGGCAACTGACCGGCTCGGACAGTAGTCTGACTGTGGGGGTGGGGAGAGAGTGAGGTCGACAGCTCAGTGCATATTCCTCACTATAAACAATCTGACGCGCTTGAAACTATCACGGTGCGCTAAAAGCCGTGGCTTGGAAGGTTGCCAACTGACGGGATAACTCGGACCGCGTGGCCAGCCCAATGTGTGTTTTGTGTGGAGTGGATGACTGGCGGACTGAGAGTCAGGTTGCAATGGCTCCTTCTTAATGTGGCCTTTATGGCACTCCCACACCGTGGGATCCGAGCCAGGTGTGGTGGCACGCCCAGGGGCGGCTCCGGCCGCGCCAGCCACCTGCGCCCTCTCCCATCTCCTGTCTTCTTGACTCTGTCTTGACACCGGGCTCAGGTGGGGGAGGAGGAGAGAGTGCGGTAGCTGCAGCGCAAGGCTACTATCACTTAAAACTAATTCACGCGCAAGTCACCGTCCCTGCACCACCTGGTGTGGAGCATACGGTGGACCTCGTCGAAATCGACGGTCGAACTGTCGTGTGTCGTGTGTGCTCCCCTAACCGGTCCACGTGGTTGATGCGTTGGACCAACACGGGGGCCAAATTAGGGCATGGCATGCGTTATTCGGGTTGCGCTCTCATAACAAATGCCGAACATGGGAGGTGTGGTGGCACGCCTAGGGGTGGCTTGGACTTAGGGGACTCAGCCGCGCCAGCCACCTGCGTCCTCTCCCGCCTCCGGTCTTCTTGACTCTGTCTTGACACCGGGCTCAGGTGGGGGAGGAGGAGAGAGTGCGGTAGATGCAGCGCATGTCTACTATCACTTTAAACTAAATCACGCGCAAGTCACCGTCCCTGCTCCATTTTCCCACGGAGCATACGGTGGACATCGTCGGACTACGACGGTCGAACTCTCGTGTGTGCAACGCCTACGTACTAGTATTCATCTAAGCCTGCTCCGACTCCCGAGATTATAATGAACTTAAGTCCTCGTACTTCCGTTAATTTTAGCAAAAGAGAAATGCGGCATAGGCTAACAATTTAAACCCAACCCATTTAGGGGGGAAGGGGTAAATGAAAATTTTATGCGTTCACCGTACCGGCGGTTCTTTCAAAGAAAGATCAGTTTGGGCTGATTTAATAAAGACTAAAAATATCCTCTACGCATATATGAATGGCAAAAAACAAGGGCAAGGTTTTGCTCACCTGTCCATACGAAGACTTGAAAGCTTTTGCGATATCCTTTCGTTGGCTGACGCTGCGGTGAGCGAGAATGTCAATGATCGCCTGCTCATCCGTACCTGTATGGAGAGATTAAGGTTTCTCACAAAAAGTACGTTTGAACTGTTTGCTTTGAAAGTCGGTTTATTTTCTGCGAATATTACCATGTAAGAGAGAGAGCAGCTGTATTACTATACTCTGTACACTCCCCTTTTTACATCCTCCATGTAACTGTGCAGGTCCGATAATGAATTAAGTGAAAACACGCGTGCGTCAGTTGTCTTGTCAGTTTATTTTGAGGAAAATTACAGCGCACTAAATTGGCAGACAAACGGTGCTCGCTGTGGACACGCGGACCCCCGAGCGTTGGTTAGGTTTATTTGAATATTAAAATGCCGATTCTCGTCCCTTTAAGTATCCGATACATTGGTAAAGAGAATAGGGTCAAAACAAAGGAGATTGGAAGGACCGTTTCTGACTTATCAACCGTCATCAGTCTGAAATGAACCTAGAGATTCAATGCTAGAAGAAATGAACATATTATTTTTTACGATAATACCGTTTGAATAAAAGTTCTAGCTGAACCAATAACATTTACTTTGCAATAGGTATTGACTTAATGTTGCTTACCCAGGCCTTTCATCGCCTTCCGTAGGGCTTCTGCATCCTTCGATGCATCAAAGTTTGCTGCCGGCTTCACAGTCGCCATTTATCTGCAAAAAGTGAAAATCGAATTGTTGGTAGGACAGACTCTGGGTAGGCGAACGGTCAACCGAGGCAATTAATCTACAGTTGCGTAAAATGGAGGCTTCATATAGTAGTCCAAAGCTGCTATGCCAGGCTGCGAGGTACATTGAGACGAAGCAAAAACAGACTTTGATATCAAAAGTAATCTTTTCATTAATCACTGCAGTTCCTCCTTCGTGTGTCACAAATTTGTACAGATCAGCCAGAATTACAACAGAACCACATTTTCCTCCGGGTGTACAATTTAAAAAAGTTAGCGTCCTGTCTTCAGTATTAAAACTCGCTTCTATCAGCCGTTGCAACTTTTTAAATATTTTTAACCAAACGGTTTACTCTTTTTAAACACCTCCCATTCATAAATTAAGTGCGCTAGGACATAACTAAACACAGTTTGCCATTAAGTGAACAGAAGACCGCTTGGTGAATTGCATAGGCTGTTAGTTGTGCATCGTTAGAACTAATTCGGTGCACAAAAATAATCTTTTAGAGCATATTGCCACTATGTTACGAGGAACTATTTTGATGTTAGAAGTACCATCTTCAACCATTTAATTTTGAAGATGGTTACACCCGTGGTGCAATTAAGACCACATGTACGGCCAGCCATAACCATGATATAAGTAAAATTTGCTTTGAGTGTTTTCATTTACATATTTCTTTTCTAACTGAACTTATGAGGTGTACTAAAGAATGATAATTATTTCCTATATACAAGTGGGTCGGTAGTGCTGCCCTCCCCCGCTAAGTACGTTTACTACATATTCTTCCTGCTCAGTTACCAAGCGACATTCATGAGAAACCATTGAAGCGGACAGATTGATTGCTTTAGCAAATCCCCTCCCAACGCTCTGGGCGATTTTGCGATGACGAACTTTAGTGAGCAGTGCGTCCATGCTTTTTTCGAGATCAAAAGACGCGTTCACGTTTAATTTGTTCGTCATTGCACCGCAGTGAACCAGCATTACTATCTTCAAGTGCTGAAGCGATTGCCTGAGGCAGTGACAAAAAATTACCGGAATTTTGGCGATTGGTGTACTGGCGGCTTCATTATGACAATCCGCCTGCCCATACAGCGTTCAAAATCAAGCATTTTTTGACGAAAAACGGCACGACAACGGTTCCCCCCTTACTCGCCCGACCTAGCGCAGTGTGACTTATTATTCCTAAGCATAAATAAAACATTTAAGAAAAAAATCCATGGAGGCGCTTTACAGCACTAGTTCAGACGAATAAAAAAAAATTTCGAGCAGTGGAAACCCTTGGAAAAATTGCATATCATCTGATAGGCAGTAAGTTGAAGGGATTAATTTCTGGAAAAAAAATAATTATAATTTTTGCGTTTGCTCTCGCATAGGAGGAGGATATATAATACTAGTGCTAGTACTCGCTAACGAGGGCACGGTTTTTCGCCGGGCGCTTGGGTTAAAAGTTCTGTCGGTGGGTCTCGCGCTCGCACCCAATTCGTTGCGGTGGGGAAGGTTTAATCACCGAGGCATGGTGGTTACCCGACCAAAAACAATTTTTTCGAAACCACCGACGGCCGTATTTTGACTGTGCCAATTTGAGCGTGCATAGTTTCCTCTATTTATGCTAATTCTTAGCGGCTAATGCGAACCGCAGAAAACCCTGGAACCCTCGGGGACCTAGAGGAGGTACCGAAAGCTCACCCACTTCATGCACGTCTCCAGAGCACTTACTTGACGATTTGATCACAATTCGTACTTCAGGGGGCGATAAATGGATGATAAAGCACGCTAAGTTATCCGTTTTTGTGCGCAGACTTACTGTGTGTCGGGAGGAGTCTGCATTAAGCGTACCATCAAGACGCTTGTTTAACTTTTTGGTCAGCGATATCATCCCGAAATGATCTTGTGAGAAATTGGACTTTTAGAAGTCCAAACTAATAGAAGAGCCTCATCTAAACGTAAACATTAAACCCCAACTTTAATACCCAAACACTGACTCTCAGCCCGATCGTGGCGGCAAACGTATCTCACCACTTTCGACTAGGAATAGCGCTGTGCTGGAGTTTGTGCTGTCTTTAAACTCGAGCTATAAAATTGTCCGAATGTGGCTGCTACATGCTCGTTCCGCTTCGTTGCACTGAAGACTACGATTATTCACCTTTTTCTATTGAAATCTAAATGTTAGTATTTGAAAGCGGAAAGATATAAAGCTATTTGTCATGTTCATACTAAACTTCTGTTTATGTAGACCTCAGATAGTACGATTACGTTTAAATAAGGAAAATTTGACGTCCCATCATAATGCCGACTTACATGTCCGTTAGCGAAGGAAAGGAAGCTGCTAGGCCCTAGGACGAGGGCTATTTATTCTACGCGGTCAGAATGCCAATGAAAACAGTTGGATTCGTTGATTGGTCAATAGAGTGCAGAATAGGTCATCGGTCTGCAGGTCGCTATGGTGACCTGGCCAGGACTGTTATCGCAGGCAGGGCAGAGAGCATCCACGTAATGGGGAGAGGTGACAGGTGGTGTGAATAAGGTTCTTTGCTTCATCCACTGCTCCCATCGGGATGAGGATTGACTCCACTACTGCAACCATTTGGCAGGTTTGGCATCAGCTGTGTTATATGAGGCTGCATGACTTAAGACCTGTATATGTTCCTCCATCAGCTCCTTTGACGACAGTTTGTGCACCAGTTTGTCGTTTTTTAATGACATTGGACCAGGCAGGTTGTGAACCTTGTTTTCTAGTGCTGTTTCGCTTGTCGCCTTCTGGTTACGGGTTCATTCGGTCACCCTCTGCTGAAGCAGTCTTCGATCGTTCTCGCCTATTAACTTGTAGTACCTTCACATTTCTTGGTCAGTCCTCTGACGGTATTTTCGAAACTACGAGCGACGGTCTTGAAGGAGCACTTGGATGATTCGTCTGCAGTGCCGGAGTTCTGTGTTTCCCGCCAGTTCGGTATTAACTGGAGGTTTGTATGAAACACGTTTTGACAACACATTTTTGTTGAGACATCTGTGCTGAAGCCAAATCTGCGCATCGGTAGACGACTATAGAAAGGCGATAGTCATAAATAGTAATGACGATTGGTGTCGAATAATGTTCTTTGCTTCGTCTGTTGCTTCCGTCTACCCTTCGAAAGTCGTCTACCTATGCGCAGCACCCACGCAATTCGATGAGATCACTGGAATATGCCGAAACCGTTACGAACTCCTCCAATGAAACTAAGGGTACAGTAAATTTCAGGACTTCAAATTAATTGCCTATATCTCCGCAAACCCGTTCTAGGAAACAGTCAATAGGAGGGCCGTATTGACAAGCACTCCAAAATTACTGACTAAAAATGGCTGTTTTGGTGTTCCCGGGACTCATAGCCGATGCAGTCCTGCGGCAGTGGCAGTCGCTTATCTTTGGAAATCACAGACAAATATTTTGGGCTAATTATGTAGAGGATACCCGTACCATCTTTCCGATATGCAATTTATGGTTGAGAACGAAGAGGATGATGATAATGATGATGCTGAGGAGGAGGAGGAGGAGGAGGAGGAGGAGGAGGAGGAGGAGGAGGGAGGAGGAGGAGGAGGAGGAGGAGGAGGAGGAGGAGGAGGGAGGAGGAGGAGGAGGAGGAGGAGGAGGAGGAGGAGGAGGAGGAGGGAGGAGGAGGGAGGAGGAGGAGGAGGAGGAGGAGGAGGAGGAGGAGGAGGAGGAGGAGGAGGAGGAGGAAAACAAGCAATTCACTGTCTGTTGCATTATTGTGGTGATCTACAAAACTGAAGTGTTCAGGAAGGAGTGAGTTTCAACGCAAACCACCCAAGCAGTCCAAAATGCAGTTGAGTAAGAGCGGTAGGTTGGCGTGTTGAAACGCATTGCAGTAAATCAAAAGATAATGTGGCTGAATTACAATACCTTCGACTGATGTTCAGAGAAACTGACTAATCATGCCACTTTGTAATAAACTGCATGCGCAAACGAGACGAGAAGCCAAATAACACTAGCTCTGGATTATGGGGATAATTAACATACGTTAAAACCGTACAGGAAGCCATCAGCCGCCTCCCCACACCACTGTGATTTGGGTGTGCACACCAACCAGACACAGTTATCAGGTGCCAAGTACTGCCACTGGAAAACCTGCTTTAATGACATGAAATGTTTGGGGTCATTTACCGAATCTGCTTCAGTTGCGGATGAAGTAAGTTATCCGGTGAAACGCATAGATTACTCCTAACACGGATGGCTGCACATGTATAAACGGAAAGGAGAAAGGACATCAGCTTTCAACTCGCAATTAGTTCGACGGGATCTGGCCACATTCGAGTTCGACAAGGACAAATTTCTCGTGAGAAGTTACAATCGCGTGAACTGCAGGCTGTTTGAATCTTTGTTCTCTGGTCCGCAGTCCGTTAACAAGCGCACTGACCACTCGGGAAGACGACTCACCCGATAGCTCAACTGCACCCCCCCCCCATGCGTCCACAAGTGGCGGTCTTCAACGAAGACTATCTGCGAAATAAGTAGTATCTGGGAGCTGGCAACTAGCAGTCGTGGACCAACAGTGATAAGGCTACTAAGGCGCAAAAGAGTGATTGCATTAAAAGATGTCACAAAGCCGGATAACCGCATTGTGACATCATAGAGGTGAACCACCATCGTTGCCTTGAGGTTAGCTCCTTGGGCCCAAGTGCTGAAGGGACGAACAATTCGATTGGCCATTGGGAACCTGTATGTACTCAAAACCCCGAGAAACCACATGAAATTTCCTCACCGGCATTGAGGTCAACTAGATCAGACATCCTCACAAACGTACCAAGTGCAATTACGTAAGTACAGTGAGCTTTCCTTCCATATACTGAGACTTTGGATTAGCAGAGGAGCGCAAAGGCAAATAATACTTCCAGTGACAGTACCATAGGGCCAAACGACTGAATAACTATCGCGTCACGAATCAACAGATGGATAAAAGTACCTCTTACCTACTCGGATGCGGGGCAAGCAAGCCATTATTGCCGGTAATGATGGGTGGGTGGTGACTGTCTCATTGCTGCAGCTGATGATTATTATGGTGGTGTCGATGATGATGAGGATTATTATTATTATTATTATTATGGTGGTGGTGGTGGTGATTTGGAGTGAGAATTAAAAGCGGCAGGGGAATAAAACTTGTTCGAGTGATTACGTCCCCTTCCCCGCCATCGTACTAGAAGTTGTATTCCGATAGCAGAGGCAAATATTTTTAAGAAAGACTGTCGAAAGTAGATTTGAAGGATATGTTGAGATGAATTCCTGTGGAAATGATAATTACAAGGCATGATAAATAAATCAAATTCCCTGGAATGAAAGAGGTTCAAATGTCACAGGTTCCATACTGCTTTTTCTACAGTTTTCGGCATTTGTAAACAGATGGAAAGCTGCAAATGCTGATTTTTAGTGGCTCTATGCATATGAAGTGAGGTTTCATGCAGTTCCAGTTAGCTACGTAACTACTTTCTCGTGAACTTACAAGGATAGTAAGACTGTGTATTTTATGAGGTTCTAGTGAACACTGAGTAGGTTTTGAGCCAAATTATAAAGCATGCTCCTAAGTTAAACCTCTTAAACTTGCAGTTTCTCTGTTACATATCAATTTCCTTCCTTGTGAAGTTTTTTATCGCAGTCAACGAAAGACCTAGATGCAAGTTTTCCACATTTAACTCCATCGGAAGAGAGTTCTATTCATGTATCTATTTTTTGGCAATCGGAGTGTTTCAGGTCGTTCTATAAACAAGCTTCAGAATATTAAGTCTTATCGTAAACGGAAATTCCACGGTTAAGGGTCTCTTGTGCACAGAAAGCAGAAATATTGCTTCGTTGAAAGTTTTCATTCTTTGACCAAGTTATATAAAACACGGCAGTCTCGGTGGGGCTTCGATCCATGACAGAAAGAGCAAGGCTTGAGTACAGTCAAGGCTCTAATCCGCTAAGCTACGAGGCCTCATTGGGAGCTGCGAGTTTAATAACCTCTGGGTCATGTTATCCACCCAACCCACAGTTTACTGTATCAGAATTGGTGGATTCCATACGATTCTGCAGGCTGGGTGGATAACTTGACGCAAATGTTATTAAAAGCATGGCTTCCGGTGGGGCCTAGTTGCCCATCTAGTGAGAGTGTTGTCTGTACTCAAGCCTTTTTCTTACTGTCGTGGGTTCAAATCCCACCGAGGTCGCCATGTTGTACAAAATTGGGTAAAATTAATTATTTCAAATTTCATGAAATACTAATTAATTTATATTTTACAAAACTGGCATTATAACCCTTATTTTAACCACTAAGGTCCACTTACCCTAAGGAATAAAATTGAAATTACGGCCAATTCCTTTTTCCTATAAAATTTAACCAAGTTATTCAAAGGAATATGATGGTACCGGTGCAAACATGGAGCAGAATGTTCACGCTTTACACAGTGAATGGTTATGTCGCCTATGCTATGCGAAACCTCCATGATCCAATCAATTATACATTTGACATGTGGGCTGATGGGGGTTTTTCTGTCTGGACTGCCTGGTCATAAAGGGATTCCGAGGTTGCATCTCCTTTGTCGAGTTCGAGTGCGCATAAACCTCGCGTCAATGCGGTTATTGATTATCGGTAAAACAATGGAAGAGGAACACCGCCCCGGTAATGCAGGTGGCCGTGAAAATTAGGACAAGGTCCTCGGAGTAGGGGGGGGGTCCTATTCCCGTTTCTTAGCAAGTATTCTGTCTGAATTCTCTTCCCGTCGCTTGAGCCCATACTGAATTGGACGAAGTAGTTGGCGAGGCCGGTCAGTGTCGGGCAAATCTTTGCTCCATTTCAACGTTCACGGGAATTCTTTAGCTACAATTCCTCATTCAGCGACTATATTCTGTTGGACACCTAAAATGGTCACTGTTTACCACGTCGAATCGTGAAACCTAGGCCAGAACAGTAACTCTGACATCACAGAGTGGTTCACCGTATTCCAGCCACACGTATCAGCTGTAAATTACAGAAAGGTTGCCTCACTACATCATTGTCTGCTTTGTTAGGGATTAAAAATCCTGTAAACCATCATTTTACGCGCTTTTCCAAGTCCGTCAGACAGAACCGCCTGTTCAAGCCAGCTGCAATTCACGCCACATAGGCAGGATTCTACAGTTGTTCTGCAATTAATAAAATCTGCCTCCACCGTTTCCTGTCCTCTCAGTTTCCTCAGTTTTGTTCGCGCTGCATGTAAGGTCAGACCGGGCGAAAAGTGCACCTCTGCGTATGCACGTTTGCTCCGGTTAGTTCAGCTCTGCGGGCACAAGTTGGAGGGGCGTGGAAGGCGCTGATCTCGAATTTTGCTGCAAGTATGTTTGGTCATCACATCCTCCTTACTTTCGCTGACCTCGCAGATTCCTCATTCCAAGGTTACTGGGTGTGAAAATTTAGGTTATGCACCCCTTATACGCGAAGTTATGCGTTAAGAGCCATGTAGAGCTTTTCCAATAACACGCAACTTGGGTGCGTGTAGGTAGTAATGAGACAGGGCAAATTCATGAATGGTTTCCGCCTGTTAGAGGTGAAAAACGAATTTCTCGTTCTTATCAAATGAGAGGAATCACCGCGCCCTCTGTTAATTCGCAATCGTGGGTAGAATGGAGTTATTGGCCTTAGAAAATGGCAACTAGCAAAGGCCTCTCAACTTTTCTTTCTGAGAATATCAAATTTAAGCAGGACTGAGTTTACTCCCGCTTGCCTGAAGTCTGTGGTCCTGTGGCTCGACTGTTAGAGGACGCAGCATGATAACCAATTAAATCCAGTCCGAAATTTAAAGCCTTCCCAGTCTCGTATTGGATTCTGTTGGTTAGCGGCGGTAAGTAATCCAGAAATGATAATTTCATGCTGTCCTGGTGAGGTTGTTAGCCTAGACCGTTGTCACCAAATCCTGGGTTCTGACCATACTGTAAGTTGTTAGGGATTTTTATGAGCGTCAGGGCCCTATTCAAGCTTGTTTTATCATTTTTGAGAATACGTTTCTTTCCAAAAAGCTTAATATACCTTTACAATACAAAATGTGATGTTCTAAGACACTTCATAAATATAATTAACAGAACTCAAACCTATTTTTCAAGAACATTTGATGATCTGCAGGCTTCCATCAGTTATGATCCACCAAAGACAGGAGTCTTCTAAGGCAATATGAACATACCACTCCTGAAAGTGAAGACGGTATTATAATATCAAGAAATACTAGATCTTCAGGAAAGTCAGCTTCAAATGAAACTTGCTCTACTTTTTATCGTATAAGTTTAAACTTTGCTTCAAGACAAAACAGTTTTTGTCCGCTAAACAGCAAAAAGCTCTCCAGCCCTTCTATGCCGAAACTGCTACTAGATGACCCAGATCCCACATACCCAAAACGAGCATTTGTGCACGAACGATACTACGTTATTTGGAGGTGGAGAGAAAGACGCAAATTACACCCAAGGCTGTTCCGAACACGTCCAACAGAAAGGCTCCGGGCGCAGACTCCATTCCGACAAAGTTGACCCTCAGATTCTGAATGGAATTCTGTTCGATGTTTTGAGAGATGGAAAACAAAAAGAAATTCGGCCCTCACTATTTGACACTATACAGGAAAAAATGTTAGTTTGCTGGTTTATAGTAATCGCTGCGGAACCTTCCTCTCCTCAGCAGTAAACGCAAAGTAATTACCCGCGTTCTTCTAACTCGACTGAGCCGGCAAAAACTCAAAGTAAACTATCGAAATTAGGACTACACTCTACACCACCTCTGTCGAACCGACCAAGGCGTGTTGTGTTGTGAACCATAATAGACTCCGCAAAATCGCGGTTAAATTTGGGTGCGCAGTACGATTCATGAAGACAATCAGACAATTTGTGGTGATATTAAGGCGTAAGCTACACATGACAGGCCAATCCCTGAAACCGACATGGCTACAAATGGGGTGAAGAAGGATGTTGCATTGGTACCATGTCTGCTCATGCTCATCTTCTCTGCCATGCCGATGAAGACCTAATATAAATGGCGGTCCAGAATCGACGCCAACTACTTAGCGTTCGAATTAAAGAGGCCGAAACGTACGTATCCAAATTCGGAGCTCATGAGCTGCTTTTCGCGAACAATTGCATGCCTGACGTTACAACTTAATTGGACATTCATCAGTGAATTGACCACATAGTCTCTAATTTCTAAAACTTCGGAATAATCATTAGCAGATACAACCTAGCGAACATGGGCTAACCAGCAGCAGCGGAGGAGCAGAGCGAACGCTTCCCAAGTAGCACTAAATTTTAATTAATAGTTAATTCCCGGCAGAGGTGGGCTAAATATGCAGTGAGCTCTACGGTCTTTTATTCCTTGTGATGGGCTCGTGTGACAGTTCAAAATTTCTGATGAATAATCATCTCGTACCCGAGCCCGCCTTACGTCTTATTCTATTAATAGTTGTATACGCGTACAGTAACCAGTAAAGTCAGGAGTTGGCGGATTTCACCACTGAATTGAATGTCGCCGCTGCCCCCACCTCAGCACTTAAAATAGGTATATACAGAGCTAGCATCCTGACAAGACTTTCCTACTGGTCAGAGAGGTGGGCAATATGCCGAAGTCAGGCTAGGAAATTGAACCAAAATCCCCCTAGAATAAAGGGTAAGGATAAGCTGTATGGACGCCTTATCAGGAAACAGGAGGAATAACGCGCGGCCGGCTTAACATTGGTGGCCTTGCGATAAATTTCGGGCAGGGCAAAAGTACCGTGCTTTAACCCTAACATAAAACTAAACAGCGGTCAAGATCGTAACCCAACATATCGATGCTCTTTTTACAAAAATTCGTAAACTTCTATATTATATTCGCCGTTTACGTTCCTAACACACACCTCAGGCCCTTATCTGGCAATTTATAGAGGCATGTGTTCTTCCCCTCATCATTTATTGCTCTCCCGTGATTTTTCCAGCCTTGCTTAAAAAGGATTTTTTGATTTTAAAACGTATTCTCCGAATGCTCTATTCTGCTGCTGGTGTTTTTTATACTGTTTTAGTGGATTTGATAGCAAAACGGCACTTTACGACAGTCAAAAAATTCGCTGGGCGAATCCTTGATGATGAAACCCATCCCCTCCACTCTGAGCTGATTGCTGTGAAGTCTTCCCGTCCAATGCGCCGAGGCTTCCGCCATATAGCCTGCCGTACAACGGCATACCAGCGCTCCGTTTTACCATTTCTAGCACGCTACCTTACGTGTGAAGAGACTGAAATAAAAAAACTCAGACTAGAACTGTCTCCCCACTAGATGTCAATTTTTGACTCTTTGATTCTTGCATATCATGTTTACTTATCCTATTATCTTAGTGAATGGAGCCATTTATATTTTTGCTGAAAATTTTGAATGATACTTCAAAACTAAAGCGTATTACTCTCTCTCTCTCTCTCTCTCTCTAAACAGCGGTCAAGATCGTAACCCTACCCCTACAGTTAACACGCACCCCAACCTTAACCCTTAACATACTCCTGACCCTACTATTAGCTCTGACCTTAACCCTAAACTTAACCCTAACCCTCACCTTAATTCTAAACATAAACTCCCCGGAACTGGGTGCAAAGCAACATGTATTGTCGGCGGTTCCTTTTCCCGTCTTCTGGTTAGGCGGCCATACTAGTCCTCCTTACCGAATGAAGTGATACAAAGAATCCCTGACATTCAGATTCTTGAAACAATCGAGACGCCTAACACTCATGTTGGCACAAATCCATGTTTAGACTCGGATGGATTGTTCTACTGAAGCAGCAATCTCCGAATCCTACTGAACAGAAGAGTTTCAGACGAAGAATCTATCACAAGCCCTTGCCCAGCTCCTGCCATCTGACTCTTAGGACTCGAGCTGTTCTTACTGCGCAGATTGGTAACCCCGCAGCGTTTAAACGGCCAAGGTAATTCCACACCTTGAGGCCACCCTTACGAACGATACCCCGCTGCTGTGGTCTGACTCTAGCAGATGTTCCGCTTCTGCTTGATTGGACCTGTTTGTCGCCATGACAACAGGGACGCCGCTGGAAGAGAGAGAGAGGGAGGTAGGTTGGGCGGATAACCCCCGGTAATGTACACACGGGATCGATAGGCCTCTTTTGCAATCGCACTTTCAAATTAAGAAGTCGAATTCGGTGAACGTACGCTTTCGACTATTCATCATCAGGCCTTTACAGTAATATAAGGGAGGGTAGAGTAACAAAGGTTTACACACCCAATAAGCAGTAAGAATGGGAGAGAGGTTTGAGAGCGTTCAGAGGTCAGGGGTTATAGTTTAGTCCTATAGGAGGCGAGGGATGGGAGAGGAGGGGGAAAGGTGTACGACAATTATCGATGTTACGGCGTCGTCGTGGCATGAGGTGGGAACGCAGATGCTGCATTTGTTTTCTGCCAAGGGAGTCTTAGGGCCACTATAAACGCCTTTTGCGAGCCGTAACATAGATAATTGTCGTACACCTTCCCCCTCCCCTCCCTAGCCCTCGCCCCCCATAGGACTAGACGATAACCCCTGGCCTCTGAACACCCTGAACCCTCTTCCCCATACTTCCTGCTTATTGTATGTTTAGCTTTTGTTACTCTACCCTCCATTATATTACTGTAAAGGCCTGATGATGAATAATCGAAAGAGTATGTTCGCCAAACTCGACTTCTTAAATGCTTACACGTGTATCCTCACTGAACATTCCAATTACTTATTAACCTGGTCAAGAACCTAAGAATTTCTCCCAGCCTGACTGGAGAAACCCGTGCTGAGGGTACCGGCAAACACTGCACGTTTGGCCCCGTACTCACACTTCCGTCCGTGTATTCAAGCATGACATTGGCCTATTCAGTGAAATATTTTAACATAGAGTAGGTATTTCTGAAACAGTAAAGGCCAGGTCCTTCTTAAGCCATCACACCTTTCGCACACAGCATGGACCAAAAAAGCATCATACCACCCATGCAACAACCATGCAATGCAATTTGCGTTGTTCCTGAGCACGTATTGAGCTAATTTCTGCATTTTGCAGAATGCTGGTTCACGAGGAGTTAGGTACCATCACATCGACCACCGTGTACAATCTCCTCTGCAGTCAGTGAGGCTTATAGAGGAAAGACTGGACGAGGTCCACTCAGCTGGGATTGAGTGCTAAGGTTCCTCTCTAAAGTCCAAAGCCCGTCTATGCCAAATTTGACCGACAAAGTTAATAGAAGCGAAGAGGTGACTTCCAGAAAGTAGTCGCGAATAAGGAGACACGATCGATGGAACAAGAGCTTTATTAGCCTGACGTTTCGGAGTCTCACTTGAACGCATCATCAGTCACAGGAAAGAGTAATAGGGGCACACGCTGCACTGTATTTATAGGATGCGGTTGCCAGGTCAGCAAACGCCTAATATATATTTCGCAGTCATCGTAGTTGATGCGATGAGGGCTTTTGGGTCCGTAACCAGTCGTTATTTGCTGTGATTTCATTACCGTTGTGGATTTTTTGCATAACGTTTACTCGGCAGTTTGGTTCGCTGTCACCGATACTGCTAGTCCCCCGCATCCTCCCCACGTGACTCAAGCAGCTAACGCTAACGTGTTTGCCACCTCTTGAGAGAATTTCAGCCTTATTAAACTTGAAGATGTGACCGTATCCCGTCGAAGGAACCGCGATCTTGGAGTTAGCCTCATTCCTGCTCACTTCTGTTGCACGCTCGGCTATTCACGTTCGGAGCAGTTGCTTTGTCTGTAACAGCACCAGATCTGGTAAAGGACGCCAGGCGTTTACCGCTGTGGCAGTGGTACTTTCAGCCGCATGACCGGGCGCCTCATTCTAGCCTCCGGTTTGTGTGTAACTCCACCTCCGAGTGGTGTGAGGAGGCGCCTGACGGCTTCTGAGATGTTCTTCATGTCCGGGAGCACTCTCCAAAAGTTGGAGCCTTGAACATGAGGACTGCCAAATATGGTACGCAACCGGGCCGTATAAATACTGTGCACCGTAAGCCCCTTGTTACCCAATTTCTGTGACTGTCTCTGGTGATGGGTTCGAGTGAGAATCCGAAATGTCAGGTCAATAAAACTCTTGTTCCAGTGATCGGGTCTCCTTCTTCCCGACCGACCAAGTTGCCTACAGAGGCGGCAAGGCACGAAAAAACTGTGGGTAGATTAATACCGAACTGCTTCGAGCCCATCACAAGTCTGACCACCAAATGGGCCTGGAAGCACCAACATGTGATTGTACTCGGCGCAGATGGTCTACTTTAATTCCGGAATTGCCATTCTGCTATTGAGGTAGGCCTGTCGGAGTAAAGATATAAATATGTTAAAAATCAGTGTTTCTGTCTATCTAGTCTTTGTCGGTCTTCCTTCTAAGGTTTTTTTCAAAAGTTCCACTACATCAACACTCGCATGGTTTTTCCGTTGGTGTCCTCACGGGGAAACAGTGACCCAAGATGCACGTTCTCCGACTCGCATTGGCTAACTAGATCGGCTTCAAATATCCCATTTTTGATCTGTTTACTACAAGCCAATGAGCGTACCTGCTTGGTTGCTCTCAGACATGCTCAACCGAGTGCCAAGGTCATATCTACTCATGTTAACTAGCCGTTTCGGTCTATGAATAAATACTCGGTAACATGCATTTTATTAAAACAAACTGATGCAAGAATGCTCGGACAGTAACGATCATCCAGGCCCCAGATAACGTAATGTAGACGCACCCGAGCACAGCACTCTCGTACTGGCCCCCATGCACCTAAAAGGCGGCATACCACCAAATACAACTCCCTATTTGGATTGACTGTGGTATGTGCGGTAGACCCGACCAAGGCTGTAAAAGTATAGTGGGTCTGTTGACAGTGAAGATCTCGCGTACAATATAACCAAACGACCAGTACCTGGAAGGAGTTCAAGGAATTGTCCTCGCCCAATCCTGTGACCTTCCTAAGGGGCACAAAGAAGATACTTCCCTCCGGCCCATCACATCTTGCGAGAGCATTCCAACTTAGGGATTCACTAGGTTGTTGTTTCTGCGTCGAAAATTGTTGACTGCTAGCTCAGGCATCAGAGTAAGTTCGCCAACAAAAGTCTTAGCGATGCTTAGAGGTGTAGTTCTCCTACCAAACGAGGCTGGGATATTCTTTGATGTTACGTCCCTGTTTGCATCCATTCCCAAGAAGCATACAGACAGGGCCCTCAAACTACTTCCTTCGAAGCAGATGCGAGGACACAAAAACTCTGCGTGTTAGTCAAAAGACGTACATCACCCGTGAGGGAAAAATCTGCCAGTTTGTTAGTCGCGAACGAAGACATCCACCGTCATCAAAGGAACGATCTACAATTAGGTAAAATGTACGATAATGCGATGATTAATAACGGGACACAACCGAGACTGTCCCGCAACGGTTGGATTAACTGATCTTCCGGTATCACATATTGAAATCCTGAACTCATTTATGTTGCACGGGATCAAATGTTGGCATTTAAGGAAAATTTCCACTCCGTCTTGCCGGATATACAATTTGTGATGGACGCACTGAGACGTGACATAGTGAACTGGAAGACGAGGTTTCCAAATTATAATATATACAAGGGTTGCTCCGATCGAATGGCTATCCACACAGAATTTTTAACCAATGCACAAAAATACGGGACGGGGGGAAGAAGCCACATCGGCAGAAACATCAAGCGAGCGATCTGTTAGGCCTAGAATGACTCGTAGGCCGTTCGCCGCCTTTTCACATCGCTTGTGCATAGACAAGCAAGTGTCAAGTAATGAGGCCAAAAAACAACTGCCACGGCATGAAAGTTTGGAGTCATTTGCAGGATCTTATACAGATTCGCAAAGGTAAGGGTTCCGGGATGAAGTTCAGATAAATTTAACGTGCTCACCGGAACTGGTTTTGTGCGACAAGAACGTCAGCGACAATGCAAACCAGTTCCGGTGAGCACTTTAACTTTATTTTATCGTATAAAATTTTTGGCAAGCAGCTATTTCGAATAAACTTGGTGGGTTATCTGGACGCGGATGGCCGAGTATGCAGCATTGACGATGAATGGCGCTGACTAGCAGGTCACAGCTTTCTCTACGGTACATGGCTGTAGTGTCAAGTTCACTTAGGCAAAAGTAATAGCAAGAGGTGAGTCGCGGGTTGTTTGGTATCAACAAATTCACTAGTATCCATCTTTGGATTCAATACTTAGATCGGTTCGAGTAATTATTCACACAGGTAACTCGCGGGTAAACACTACCTTGAGTGGCAGTACCAGTCAGCCAAATGACCCAGAGAATCATCACACCAGTAATCAATAAGGGTGATAAAATCACGGCAATTAACTACTTGGATACTGGCATCAAAGCTATCATCGAACCAAGTAAGGGTCTATTCGATTACTCTGAAAGCTGCTATTCTTTGTAGGACGGTAGAAATGAAGTCCTGTAAATACTGCTATCCACGGGCACCCGCATCTTCACAAGTTCAAAAATAAACCTGACATGTCAGGCGAGGTAAAGTCTCGTTCCGGCGATTAAGCCCTCTTCCTCTCAACCCACTGAGGTTTATCAGGATGGTGTCTTGTATCATTGGCAGATAATATTTTTCAGTTTGAAACCGTGAAGAAGAAATGGAAGCAGCAAAGAGATAATGACCGGGTGAGGTATAACTAGGCAAATGGTAGGGGAATGTAAGACTTCCACTAGACGGTATAAAGCATGCATCTTATAGGAAACACAGGGCTACCCACTATGCACCTTCGCATGGCAAGAACGTAATATGCGACCCAACACAGGGAACAATGAATAGGTCAGCGAGTAATATGGAACCCGTGGTAATAAGATTTTTTATAGATGGGGTTAAATGAAACAAAGGAGAGCACCAACCTAATCCTAACCCTATCCATGGTTTACGGTAGGGTTTTCAGAAGAAGAATAGGCAATCACTGGAACATGGTGCTTATTGGCCTGACGTTTCGGATTCTCTCTCGAACTCATCATCGGAGACAGCAGTAGAAAGGGTGATAGGCGCACAAGGTGAGCAGTATTTATAGTGCGTAGTGGCCACGCGATCACATGCGTACTACAATTAGCAGCTGTCTTGATCACCCCTGGAGGTCGTATTTGATGCGATGATAGCTTGGCCGTCCACGTCCGAGTCTGCTACTGTCTCTGATGATGGGTTCGAGAGAGAATCCGAAAAGTCAGGCCAATAAACACCATGTTCCATTTATCACCTCTTCTTCTTCTTCTTCTTCTTCTTCTTCTTCTTCTTCTTCTTCTTCTTCTTCTTCTTCTTCTTCTTCTTCTTCTTCTTCTTCTTCTTCTTCTTCTTCTGAACTCACTTGTTCGCTTCTATCAGTTAGGGTTTTCATTCGTTGCCAGATTGGTAGGGTTGCACAATATTTTTTGCTGCGACAAGTGTGCGGGTTGCAAGATCCAGTGACTTTGCCTAACGCCGATCACTATGCGCGATATCATTCCTAGCTAACCTGACCCAATGTTGTTGGGACCCTTAACGGGAGTAAGAATGAGGTGCGCTCTGTGCGATATTTCATCGTCATAGTAAAACGGAAGAGTTTTGAATCCACTGCAGCGTCCTAATAGTCACTGCTTGGTAAGTTTTCCTTTTACCCGATACTTCGGTCCTCCTACGGCCAACGAACTATACTGTGTGACACTACTAACCCGGCAGCGAATGCCATCTCTAAAGAACACAGTGGATAGAGTAAGGGTTATGTTAGCATAGAGTACGGCACGTATTACACGCTGACCTACCCTTCGTTCCCAGAGTTGGGTCGCATATTACGTTCTTGCCCCTCACAGACCACCGAGACCACAAAAGCCGACAGTTTCATAAATTCAGAAGAGTAGTTGGCGAGCATACACGTGCTTCCAATAAATTCTCGTCGGGCCAGTACAGATGAAATGAGGACTGGTACAAGTTAAAACATGTGCGCGATAATGTTGTTTTCGTTCTTTGGGGTTTGTGGATAGGGGGATTGTAATAAGAGACAGTTGATGAGGCGGCAATAAAGGTTAGGTGGAGGCACGAGGGAGGGCAGGCAGTTAAGCGACTGTTGACCACGCTAAACGCGGAAATTACGCAGGAGGTTCTTTTGTGTGCACAAGACCGGCTTCCTAAACCGGCTGGCAGTCACTTCTGCTAGCAAACGCTGACCCAGTACCTCGGGGCAGTCATATGGGACCTTATAAATTACCCGGAACGCTTTGTTCGGATGAACACATACCCGCAATCAATGGTGTATGCGCAAGTACCGTTTTTTATGCTCTTAACTTCGTCTTTTTCAATCCTACCGGGAGATGTTCCCCTATTTTTTGGATAGGTGCCGACTCATGCGACCAAAATAACCTGATCCACTAGAGCAAGTAAATGCACATGGAGGTGGCCTGAGCTAGCAACCTATCCTTACGTTCTCGGGGTAAAACAGGGTCGTGCTAGAATAATATCCGTACTCTCGCTGCTGGGAAAGTTCGCGAAACGTTTTTGCCAAGGCTTTTTCTAAGGAGTTCACTTGCCACATCCCCTTGAATGAAGACTTTCAGAAACAGAAGCTTCTTCTCCACTGTAATTGTGGTGGATTTTACTGGTCTCGTAACAACATATCTTACATGCTTTACCTTGTACCCCGTCCTAATATAAATTTACTGGTCCAACTAGAATTTATCGAAAGCACACTTAGGCTTGCCAACTGGTCTTCTAGATTCTTCGATATTAATTTTAGTAACTCTAAAACATTTTACTCAATTTTGGCTGATTCATAGGATTTGAGACCACTTATATGAGCCGCTGCTTTAATCCCATGGGCTTATCTGGTCTAAGTCGGTCAGTGGGAGTTATTAATCAGTTAAGTTGCTCCCTTCTCTGGGTAACGTCTCCTGTCTCATAATTTAGAACTTCTTGGCACTTTAAAGCACTTAAGACCAAGTATTCGGAACAGGTTTTTTTAAAAAAAACTTAATCTAGTGTTTTTAGGGAAGCAACCTACCAAAACTTAACTACCCTGTTAACTGAAGCTATTGTAGGCACCAGACTGGTGGTACCAGTGTTCGCATCTGCCCCAATTTATGTTTTTTTTCACGTGTGAACAGCTTGTCGGAATTTCTCCTGCTGGTAGCTTCTGTTTCAGTTCCGTCGAAGTTGCACTGAAAATGTGTTCAGGATATTTTGTATGTCAGACAATTCACACCTTTCTGAAGTCTGGATATTTACGTAGATTGACAGAGCTTTGGAGGCCCGTGCATAAATAGCGCTAGAGCAGATAACAGACGTGTCACTTCCATGTCACCCAGCGAACCAAACTACTTTCAGAACCATTTTGCACGTGATAAATGTTGTGCCACCGTGATTAACGCAGACGGTAAACATCCACAGTCTACTTATATGTGCGCAGACAAATTCAATTTTTTACACGCGTGGACTTTGAATACAGCACAGCAGTGGCGGTGGTAGTGGTCTTGGTGTGGTGGTGGTGGTGGTGGTGGTAGTGGTGGTGGTGGTGGTGGTAGTAGTGGCGGTGGTGGTGGTGTTAAAGGTAATCTGTCGGTTTACTTGAATGTGCGGACGGGTTCGAAGTTCTCGACCCGCTAGTCAGCAATAGGCTCACCAGTTGGTGTTCTGAGCACCGGTGTCGGAGCGCTGACAACCCGGACTGTGGTATTGGGTGGGTTAGAAATGGCCTTCGAATTTGAACCGCGATCATCACAGTCGAAGGATTACGAAAGTGAGATCCATCTAATCGGCAGACTTTCCCTAAAGCCAGTGGCTTTCATCCCATTAAAATGCGCTCAGCTGTTTGAAGAAGTGGTAGTCTTTTGGTGAAAGGTTGAGGGTAGGAAGTTGGATGAGGCGAAACTGCGGGTATTGTGGATATTCGATGATGAACGCTCACCGATGGCTGACAGAACTCACTCGTCCCGCTCTGCCTTGGGGCTCACTCTTGAGCCCGCCAGCAGCCGCACAGCGGCTGGTAGTAGTAAAGGCAGATGAACAATGCCGAAAACGACAAGGGAGACGGGAATGGCCATTGATGGCTCATCAGTCGCCATCAGCCAGCCATACCCAACTCCAAGTCGTCCACCGCCTGAAGCTCGGACACGCGAACGGCTTATCAGAAGTCCACCGCTATAATCAGTGAGCCACGGGCTCATTGTCTTGCCGGTTTAGATCGGGAATATTGATATTCCTGTATGAACGCTCACCGATTGCTAACGGAACTCAATCCTTTCGTTCTGCCTTGAGGCTCACTCCCCAGCCCTGCCAGCAGCCGCATAGCGGCTAGCAGTAGTAAAAGCTGATGAATAATGAGGATCCTGCAACTTCTGGTACGCCATGATCAATGTTTGGGTTAGGATGTATTGTATGGCCTCCTAACCGGTACACGGAAGTAGTAACCGCCCACAATGCATGTGGTTTTGCGTCCAATTCCAGGGAACTAAGGTTGGGATTAAGGCGAGTGTTAGGGCGAAATTTAGGATTGGGTTTAAGGTTAAGGTCAGACTTAGGGTTTGGGCCAGGAGCATGTTAAGGGTTGGATTTGTGTTAGCTGTAGGGTTCGGTTTCAGGGTATGTCTAGGGTTAAGATGAAGGGTACAGTTTAGTTTTATGTTAGCGTTAGGGTTATGCCATGGAACTTTTGGCCATTTCAGAAATTAATCACAAGTCCACCAATTTTTAGTTCTTATTCCAGTGTTCTGCTAAGCGGCCATGCAAGTCATCTTTACGAATATTTGAGTTAGGGCGACACCATGGCAACAATAGGAAGTCTGCTTGGCGTTTCCGGCTCAAAACGCT
The DNA here is from genome assembly GCA_017591395.1 of Schistocephalus solidus. NCBI lineage: Eukaryota > Metazoa > Platyhelminthes > Cestoda > Diphyllobothriidea > Diphyllobothriidae > Schistocephalus > Schistocephalus solidus. The sequence goes on along the minus strand of WEDG01006737.1, from coordinate 71,890 downwards.
AGGCATTCCACCCAGTATTTAAGAGTTCAACGTTCAAGATATAACCAAACGCTCATAATCAGAGCGAAGGCTAGCATAGCCAATGCATGCCTTTCAGCTTTCACGAATCATCCGGTGCGCTTTCTCAGTAAGCAGCGCCGTTTGGCGAGGTCACAAGCGCGGGCGCCTACCAAGGCACGCATGCGTGTTGATCCCGGGAGAGTGCGCAAGAAGGCGTGCATTCGGCAATTGATTAACTGTGTGCACGTCTGGCATTGGTTGATCCGTACCGATGCCTCGGCAGTGTTCCTGCCCGAACTGGAACGCCTCAGCTGGCTGATCAACAATTCTACCAAGGTACGCATGCGTGTTGATCCCGGGAGAAGGCGTGCATTCGGCAATTGATTAACTGTGTGCACGTCTGGCATTGGTTGATCCGTACCGATGCCTTGGCAGTGTTCCTGTCCGAACTGGAACGCCTCAGCTGGCTGATCAACAATTCTAGCAAGACGCGTGGTGTGCTTTTTCGCCCAAAGCGGTGGGCTCACGCACAAATTGGGCCTTCAACGTTACTCATCTGTTATGATCACCTAGCAGGCACCAGGAGTTTTTTTAGAATGTTGAATTCCTAAATTCCTTTCGTGTCCGGTTGCTGTCAAGTTATGCAGCAATGCGCGAGTTATATTTTTGCCTGTGGCTGTAGAGCTAAGTTTTCTGGGACTGCATGGACTCTGAATGTGTTCTCTTTCCAGTCATATAACTAAATAATTGTATTTATTAACAGTTTACAGGCGAGTTCAAAATAAATATACAGTGGGGATCGAGCTAGCAGTGAAAAAATATCCTAATATGGAACATTCTTGTTGTTGTTGTTGGGATATTGTATTTGTCAGTAATTTGGGTTATTCAAGGTAAAAAAAACTACAGCCCGTGGAACGATCGCAGTTCGGAACGTGTAAGGGTGGGCACAAGTGCGGTGTGTGTTTTTAGTCGCCCCGGGATTCTGTACCAGACAGGGGTGCATCGGCGAACAGTTGCTCACTGTGGGTTGAAGCATTCACCGGTTGCGGGCTGCAGAGTCAGCAAAATTGCCCTCAATTTAAGACCTGAGACCGGGCTCAGAGGCCGTGCACTCCGTCAGGCCGCAAGATTGATTTGACTGGGTCGACATCCAAAATTCGGGACGGCTATTCTGAATGTAGAAAGCTAGTGATGCTTCGCTTAAAAGAAGGATAGCCATGTAGAATTTCGATATTCCTGGGTAGCTTATTCCAAATCGCAATGGAGGTTACCAAAAAGAACCGACGATACCTAACTGTGCGTGCCAGAGGAAGAAATAAAAAGACATCGCGGTGACTGTTGCACAGACAGTGGTCAAGCTGCCTCAGAGTAGTAAGGTAGATTAAAGGTACGACGGTTTAAAAGCTTAAACAGTAAAAAGAACCTTCCGTTATCGGCGAAACACCAAAGGATCAAGGCTTGTAAGTGGTTAGAAGCCGTTGGCACGCAGGTCCCTTGCAAGGGTAAGACGCCCTGTACTCCTTACCTGCTTGAAAATGCATTTATTTTGTACGATTGCGAATGGACTACGTCCTCCGACGATATAGGTGCCAGAAATTTCATCTCGGCTATAAAATCCCCCTGGCAGGAGATGAACAACATGTCTGATAGTTGATGCCTTGTTCAACGGCCGGTTGATGATTGGCGCAGTTTAGCATATTTTGCTAAAATTTAAGAAAGGTTAAAGGAGTTCAGTTTAAATCTTTCTGTTTGGCGCTGCACTCTGGGGACAAGGGTGAATAATGAAAAGTAAAACATTAGTGCCAAATTATGAATGACTACTTGCACCTCAAATCGGAAAAGATTAGAAATGATAGGCCATCCTAAAATGTTGACAGTGATTTTGAGATTTATATCTACCGAAAAATAACCAAACATAACCAAGTAACTGATCCAATGTTGTTGGTGGTGCACTGAAAACTACCTTTCGGTGGACAGGGAGTTATATATGCGGCAATATATTTTATGTCGTTCATATGGGCTTATAACTCACAGCTATTTATAATGGCACGCAAGAACATTCTGACAGTGAATTTCACCTTCTCCCTAGACCACGTTAATGAACTTATGTTAGGGATTCTAAAGTGCAGACTGTGCCCCGAATTTTACCTGGGATAAAGAGGTAACCTCGTAATCACAAAATAACAGACGCGAAACATAAAAATGCTCTTTTCCACTCAGGCTAAAGGAATTAATTTTTTGGTATCAAGCTTTATCTCTTCATTTCTGGAAAACCGACATTTATAGTAAGTAAATCAATAGGAGTGCAGTAGTATTTACTTGGAAGAATAACATGATCTCTATGATTGTGAGGCGGCAAAATGTTTTTGGCAACTGGCTGTTTTCGGTATACCGACCGTTATTGGACCAGGACTGCTGGAAAGGGAGATATCAGATCAACTGGTGGTCAAGTCCGGTTTACAGCAGTATTCTGCCAGGCGGCTATAAAGACACGAAAAATATATACCATTAAGCTAAGTGCCATAAAGGTGGATATTTTTTCACAAGTTTGACGCTGCCCCATGGCAACGTAGCAGATACGATCTAAGCCTTCTTCCTGCTGGTGCAATCCATCAAAATTGCATTAAAGCAAGCGTTTGTATTACTTAGATTGGTTGCTTGTTGGGCGAATGAGCTTATTTGCCGCCCGGCCAGTTATCACCGTGAGCTATCATTGATAAGCAGTGATTTCACCTAAAAAAGCATCATAATGAACTTTCTATTTGCGTCTCTGCAGCATTCAGTGTGTTTGAACAGCATGTTTGGTAGGATAGATTAAATATGACATCTGCTAGACAAGATCAGATGTCGCCCTGTCTGCTAGCCGGTCTGTGGTCTACATATTTTGAGTTGGAATTGTCTCATCAATTCGGTGGGAAGTCCCGAAGCCGAACCTTGTGGCAGTGCGCTTGGGATGCACTCACCTATAAACTCTTTTTATGATCTCTGGTCTATAAGCTCTATAACAAACATTACTTACTCCTGTTTTGTTGCTATGATGCAATTTTTCACGTTTTGCCCGTATGTAACCACATTGAGTGGTTATTCCAAAAATCTGTATTCTTATTTTATTTTGGTTGGTTTTGTACATTACGGCTTGCCTGGAAATATTTCACGAAAGGGTTATACGATACGCAAGTTTTGTTCTTAACTAGCCCTATAAAAGTTAAGGTTGCCCGTATCGAGCTCAAGGATAGTGTTAGGCTTACGGTTAGACTTTGGGGTTATCGCTAGGAGTTGAGTTATTAGTAAAGCTAGGGTTTCCAGGTCTGAATTATGGCTATGATTTTGGGTTGAGGTTAAGGTTGAAGTGTTCAGTTTATTGTTTCAAGGTTAGGGTTCTGGTTTTAAGGCTTGGGTTAAGGTAAGAGTTACGTCAGAGTTTGCGTTAAAGTCGTAGGGTTACCAAGTAGAGGCGAGACTGCGTTACGCGTCTGGGAAATGTGAGCGGACAGGCTTTTCACCAAGTAAGCTAATTGTACTTTGTCTGCTTTCTGATAGCGTAACAGCAAGAATTTATTTCCCGATGGTTGAGCTTTGTGTGGTGTCCAATAGCAACGAGTACGCCTATTTTGAGGAAATAAGGGGATAACAGGGCTTTGCGTATGAATGTGGTTGGAAAAAATGCGTGAACCGACTTGTATGCTGGTGTATGTAAGACTAAAGTACACAAGAAGACATCGGTGTCTATTCGGTCAGGATTCTGGACATCACACTGTACTTTTCCTCATAGCCAGTACTGTGCAGAGAAATTGTAAAATTACATAATTAAACTATACAGTATATCATGTATTGAATGGATCACATAATATGTGCCTGCTGCTTTAATATAGGTTAATTTTTGTGCAAAATTTGCTCATCTTTGTGTGCAGTCCTGTGGCTCCGCGACACAGTTCCTTTATTTACTACTAGAACTTTGACAGTAACGATTTATGTTTATTATCATTTATCAACTGCGCCCGTTAATGCTTTGCCCTAGTTAGTTGTATCGATGCTCATAGCGATCTATGACCGAGGGATTGGTAAACGTTTATTGAAACGTGCAAAAGGAATTGAGAGTGTCAGACCAGATACGTTCGATAGCTCTGATGTGAGAACACCGCAAAGCGCAAATCTGGTCCTCCTTCGACAAGGTGTAAATCTTGTCGGGCAGAACGATTTGGCGACCAGGGTGATCTGAAACCTGGCACATTCGTCCAGCATGTAACAACTCGCTCTCTCGGTTTTCAGCGCCCCCGCTTACCCATGTCACCTGCAGGCCAATCGACGCACGTGGCAAGCGGTGTGTGCGGTCCGTGACGCCATGATGCTAATCCATACTTCTCTCCAGCGATTGGGCGCCGCCGTCCGAAACCTAAGCGGATGCACTTTGCTTGTCAATCCTCTGGTGGGAAAACTAGCTGTAACTGCCTGCGTTGCGGCTTGTGAACTCTGTCTCAGTTAAAATTTGTCCCTCTTATTGTCTTACCTACCTTCTGATTTGGGAGCCCTCAATTTGTTGATCATCATATCTCGAAAAGTAGTGTGTTATTCTATCACGTTCTATGGACATGGCCAGCAAAGTGGCAAAGAAGATTACATGGAGCAAAGGTATCCTTCGCTTACTTCCAAAATTACTACTCATAGAGCTCTTTGGAACGCAGCTTTGGCTATCTGCCTCACCCTGGAAAAGTCGAGTAACTTCAAAGACGCACCCGCACAAAATTTTGTGAAGCCACTAAACTCTACGTCTTGCGTACCAGTATAATTCCTCGCCGATGCTTAAATCCGTGAAAACCGTTAAATAGCCCAGATGCCGCATGGCAGTGCGAGTTAGATCTGTCCAGGCTGGCTTGTGTTGATGCGTTCTTATACAAAATTTTATCGCCTTAAATCATACACATGCACTGCACCTGCGAATTCGGGTTGGATTGATATCTATTAATTTCATGTTGTCGAACTAACCTCGTTTCACTTTTAGATGCATAAGTTCAAGCACTCACAACAAATGCTAGATTACTCAGCAGAATATCCTTGCCGGAAATATTTTGCGAAAAGAGCAGGAAAGCCATAAAAACGAGCCTGTCCGATGAGTTAGCATGTCTCGAAATCTCTACATCATATGGTGTCTCTCAATAAAGGAGGATACCTGCTTGACACAAGGAGACACAGAAATGGGAACCTCATACTTTCTCGATGTACGCGGATAACGCAAATGTATTGCCTTCTTAGCCATCAAGCTTTCCCGATGTTCCTGATTAGCTGATCATTTTCAATGACCGCTGGATTGATCGCAAGCGCATACGGTTTTACGGATGTTTGACGAGAGTTTTATAACCACCGCATACAGCATGCTTCAGGGATGCAATTTCGTATAATCTTATTAGTCGTGTTCAACACTCGATGCGGGCAAAGCGAGGACCGATCACGTGGTACGCCTCGCAGAGTCGTGTGTGATGTGGCAGAAGCTGGACAACGAAAGCTTGTTTCCGCGCGTGTAAGTGTCACCAAAAAGTGTGCGTGTGGTGGGAGATTACCGGTAAACAAGAGGCTTAGTGGGTGATCTGCTATTGATGCAAAGGATCAGCCAATGCATGGGGATAGATAAGGCTCAACGGACGATGTCGTCTCCTCAGAGTTTGTCAGAATGTTGGCGTTACCATTTGTTCCCATTTCGTCTGTCAGTTGAAGCGGTCACCGTGACTTGGTATCTGCACTCAATAAAAACTGTATCGAGACACAGACGGTAGCCGAACGTAAGGCCATCATCAGAATGGAATGACCATCGTATGCGGCTAGACACTTTATGTAACTGTCGCCCATCAAGGGTGCTTCCTAGAGAGCCAACGTACAACTGTCAGGCACTTCGTTGTTGGTTAGACTTACAACGACCAATTTCTATGACAGTTTGACCGTCGTTTACAACTATGCCTACCATGTGTTACACAACAGAGTGAGCGTAGGGCCGGTGACTTGTGCAAGCTTTAGTTTTTAGTGATGGTCGACTTGCGTAGCATCTACCCACTCGCATCTCCCTAACCTAGCTGAGCCTGGTGTCAAGACCGAGTCCAGAAGACCAGACGTGGAATCTGGCTCAGGTGGCTGGCGCGGCGTTAGTATGCGCCTAGGCGTGCCAAAACCCCTCCCATGTGTGGCATTTGTTATGGGTGCGTCTCCCCCCATAACGCCTGTCATGGCCTGATCTGCCCCTTCCCCGGGGTTGGTCCAATGCATCTACCACGTGACCCGTTTTAAGGGCAAACCAATTTGTTTAGTGAACAGATGATAAACACCTCGTGCGATAGGGAGCGTGGTTTGTTACATGCCATGTACGCAAGAGTTTCATCTAAAGAACTCCCTAGGGCCAACGAAGGCGTTCGTTGACTTTCTGGTGGTTGCAGTCTAAACAACTAGAGACAATTCTTCTTGTTATAAACTAACTTTAAACAATTAACGTTCCAAGGGAAAAGACAACTGAACGGAAATCGCTATGTTGCTTAACTATGAATATAAGTCCCCCAGTGATAATACGTCTTTTGGGCCAAAAAGAGCTTAAAGCCAAATTTTTTTATTTGTAGAACACTGCCTACAAGTTTTAAATACACCGGGTATCTTCTTCAGGCCTTCGCTTGATGTCAGCTCTCTGGTCTGCAACAATGAAAGCTTCATACATGCATCTATTTATTCTTAAACGGTCGAAAGTTTTAGACCATTATTTTCTAGCAGAGCGAATTTTTCTCGATTATCAATAAAATTGCAAATGAGCTATTGAAAAACCAGGAAATACCTCCTTTCGCCCAGATACCCAATCAAATTCAGGAAGTTGATGCTTTTAGTTAGTGCATGTTCGGCTAAGGATGACTTTAGTGGCCGCCTAAACGGAACACGGGAATAGGAAGACCTCACCCACTTCACATCGGTGACCTTGCGATAACTTTCAGAGAGGATAAATACTTCCGTATCTTAACCCTAAGATAAAATTACACTGTAACCTTAATCTTAACCCTAACCCTATCTGAAACCTAAGGTCTTCAGCTAAAACGAACCCACACCTTTATCCTTAACACACTCCGGATGCTAGCCTTAAACCTAACCATAAGCTTAATCCTAACTCTCAACCTAATCCTAAGCCTCCTTTCCCTGGGAGCTGGCGCAAAGCCACGTGTATTTCGTGTGGTTCCTGTTCTCATGTCCTGTTTAGACGTCCATACAAGTCAACCTTACCTATATCTAAGTGGATTATTACCTGAAAAAGGCATCGCTTGATCAGTTTCCATTGAAAAATGCTAATCCATCCTGTTATTACAACGACACATACATCGCATAAGTAAAACATCAGGAAGGAAGCACAAACTTCCATACAGTGCTTCCTTAGAAGATCAGAACGGATTGTTTATAGAAGGTCGAATTCTTGCTGACTTACCAAATAATGCGATTAATAGACCAAATAGCTCTGACCCACTTCCAAAATAACCTTTTCTGAAGAACTAAGGTAATGATGGTTGAACTTGAAGGAACAGGAAGTGGTCGCAGCCATGTAACCTCACACCTAGTTAAATCCAAGACTTTGGAAGGGGTTCGCCGACTCTTAAGGTTACGACGGCGACTCGACCCCGATGGGCCTACGGCTAAGGCCAGTCACACACTCCGGCTAACAGGTTCTGTCCTGTTCTTTCTATCGAGGGCTCTCGCCACTAGCAGCTTCTGTGCCGTCCTTCAAATTGATGGTTGGCGTTCTGGGGAAGGCCGACCGAATCGCCTTTTCTGTTGGTCTATAAGTAGCCTTAAATATGTACTAATTTTCTATTCCCCGAAATCACCGATTGTCACCTCCATGACATATTGCTGACTCTTATCCATAAATATGCCCCCAATTTAACTAAACATATGTAAGCTGCCCTCAGTGTGGGGTCCCATTTCAGATTCTGCCAAGCGCATCCCTAATAATCCAGGCCGAACTTCTTTTGCTTTGACCAGATTTCAGAAATGGCTCATCTTAGTTTGCACCCATCCATCACGTAACCTCTGACTTAAAGCGCACTCTGGATCTAGCAGTTTGCAAGGCTTATAACCGACCGTAGAGGTGACATTTAATCCTCCCTAAAAGGTTGGTCTGACCCCCTCCCTGGCACATATAACGGGGTAAATTCCTTGGTCAGTTTCAGTATTATTTTTAAAAGTATTAATTTCGGCTTTTCGAGTGCCCATTGAACCAACTATAACTTACACTACGTGGTATACTCACACAGAGAAGTGGATTTTGATCAGATAAACCATCCAGAAAAATCTTGACTCACGTACCTAGTTTGGGAAATTTAGGATGACTTGCTTTTCGTTGAGGCCAAGATCGATCGATTAAATCTGAACTCAGGCTTCCACGTCTACCAACAAGTAGTCGGCGACCACATTCATGTTAGTTTAGAGCACTCAATATCGAAATTATTCTTATTCAGCGAATTACCGTCAACATCATCATCTTCTTCTTCCTCATCAGTAGTAGTAGTAGTAGTAGTAGTAGAGAAGAAGAAGTAGTAGTAGTAGTAGTAGTAGTAGAAGTAGTAGTAGTAGTAGTAGTAGTAGTAGTAGTAGTAGTAGTAGTAGTAGTAGTAGTAGTAGTAGTAGTAGTAGTAGTAGTAGTAGTAGTAGTAGTAGTAGTAGTAGTAGTAACATCATTATCCTCCTCATAAACAATAACAATAATAACAACTGCAATTTTTAAAGATACATATCGTTAGTTATCCTATGGTTCCTTCACTTCTAAATCCAGTATAATCGATACAAGAATTTGAGAGCTAATTTGTTTCTGGCAGCCATTGCTGCGACTGATACTGAAAGCGCTTTTCGCGCAGTTTGGTGGCATTCTGTTCTGTGAACCATCACCCACTCCCACTGCCCGCACTGTAGCGCGGAGGGCCTGGAAGATAATAACTTCCGGACGGTCAATGCATTATTCGTTAAATGGTCTCTCCAGCTGGCGCCCAGCATTATCAGATCTTAAAACAGCCAGGAGGCGCTTTGTTCTTCCAATACACACTTCGCTGCCGACGGGCCACTGAAATGAAATCCAGTGCGCTACTTGCTTCTTTTCATCCTAGTGTAATGGGTACAGCGATGTTCTGCTCACCTGAATGCGCATGTTCGAGCTCCCCCTTACGGATATCTGCTAATTATTTGTAATATGAAAACTATTATTATACCTGCAGTGTTTCGCCATCCGTCAACCGTTTTGTGCCCTTGACTGAAAACGGTCTCGCGCTAACCGACAGTGAGACGCTCAGCGAGTGAGCGACAGATGGTAGGTCCGTATGCCAATTTGAAGTCTTTATCATAGGTACGGTCTGCAAGGATCTCCACCTATTTTTTTTGTCTTCTTCTTGTCGGCAGGTTCAAGTTGCTACTCCGGCAACTCCGGTGATTGAATTCTTTTCCCTTAGTCAAATACCTGCATTTCGTGCTCCAGCTGTTATGTGGGGCTGAAAACAAACTGTCACGCACAGTTTTCGGTCTCGTGAATTTTGCTCGCACACACACACCAAATGCTCATCACATGCGCAATCGTACTTGTGTGTGTCCGTGCGCTTTTTTTGTCTCGAAAAGCCCATATCTATTAACCAGGTTGTTGACAGTGGTTAACTGGGGTGCCATTTTCTTGTGTCACGGATCAATAAGGACTCGGATTTTACCATACTGCTCATAATCCGATCACCTGTTGGCTACTGGCCTGATACTAACCGTAAATCAGTAGACATGAGTCAGGGAACGACACACAGAGGATAATAGTGGGGAGCGTTCGAACGCACTGAACTATGAACCAGGGATGACAAATTATTTGACTACTGTGTAAGTATTTTGGCCCATGGGAGACATGCTCGTCCCCTTGCGCCCTCGCGGGCCGTCGTGCGGCGACTAGTAAGTCAGCAGATGGACGAGTACGGACAAAACAAAGGAGAATTGGCTGTCAGTTTTGGGCTTATTTACGGTCACCAGCAAGCCAGGTTTGCAGGATCCAGTGTCTTTCGATTGCGATCTGCTATATTAACTATGGTGAATGAACCCTCACTGACTGGGCTGTGGGACACGTTCGAACTCCAAGTCCTAAAACGTGGGCTTAGATAAGGCTGGCTGATGACGCCTGACAAGCCGATAATGGTTATGTCTCTCTCTCTCTCGAGAGAGAGAGAGAGAGAGAGAGAGAGAGAGAGAGAGAGCGAGGAACGATATAGCGATCGATAGCTCATCTCTCTCTCTCTTGTCTTTGTTGGTTCTCCTTCTTTTGCATAGTTAGTGGTGTTTAGTTGGCAAGCAGGTGAATCAACTAATCACGACGAATTATTAGTATTCATATTCTGCAGAAGGACTGAAAGAGCAAGTCACACGTCCTGTCTCACATTTTAAGGCGCTAATGTTTGATCTTCTCTAAAGTACTTTTCTAACTCGCAGACGGCGGGACCGCTCGGGTATTAACGACTCCATCCCTATTGGTGACATTCCCACACCAGCGATTGATGTCACCAGAACACTTTCAGATGTTTTCTGCTCTAGCTTAAAGGCCAAAAAACATCTAACACATCCATCTCAAGGATGAAATGCTACATGAAAAGATTAAGATAACAGTTAAAAATTCAATTTAACCGAGCTCAAAAGGTTTTTTTAAAAATTAACATCCACCTCAGACAAGATTGGAGACCTTGATGCCAGGGGGTTAACAATCATTCCTTTACATTCCTCTATTATAACCTGCTTCGACTGTCTCATGGGCTTGGGTATGCCCTTTTGGACACTGTAATTCAGGTCTCCCTGAAGGAAGAAATCAAATCAGGAGGCCAAGACCGCCACTGCATGAGCTTTTCTCTGCCTAGACAAACAGCTCCCAAGGATCTCCTATGCTATTCACTATTGATATGAACACGATCTGGAACGGAACCATACTGTTAAAGCCCAAAAGGGCGCATAATCCAGCCCCAGCCCTTACTGATACAACAATTGAAAACAGAGCTACCATGTGGAGCGGGATATATTGGCCAACCAACGAACTATGCATTAATTTGGATGATTTTGGTATCAATCTTAGCTAAAAATGACCCAGTTTTTTTTGTCCCACGATACCAATGCATAACATCACCTTTGAATCGTTCTGCCTTCGAGTTGGAATAAAACAGCTTGCGTTGTTGGTATTCCAAAGTAAAGGCTTCTTGTTTATTCTACTCAGTCGGAATCTGGCTGCATCGGGGAAAAAGTCTCCTGACTTCGGTCGCATCCGTGCACCTCGTTGAAGCTAAGCCCATCTAGTCGAGCATCGTGGTATGGCAAAAAACCGTATTTCTTTAGTATTATATCCGCAGTATCCTTGAAAGTGTTGCCTTTACAACCAGGCGGATGGACGTTATTTTCCTTGTTACTCGTCAGAAGGGGGGTGCATGGTCCGCAACTCCTCGTAACCTCCTGAACTGAGGTTGTTTTCCTAAATTGTTAGTCGAATTCCAGCCTCCTGGTCAACTCACTGGAGCTAAACGTTCGTGCAATTTCACCAGGATTTTGATCAAATTTGGTATAATGAACTAGCAAAATAAATTTTCCACTCCTTTTCGCCCCTCCGTGAATATGCCCACGTGCCGTTTTTCATCTCCATTTCGTTCGGGAGGGTGGCTGTTCTGGCCAGGCTTTGAACTGACGCTTGATTGGGTGGTAAGGGAGGGTTATCTTACCGATCCACGTAAGGCCTGTGAGCAAGCTTGACAACTTAATTAATGTACTAGCATTTGCCCAGACACACGGTTACACACAAGTGCTCACAAGAGTGTCTGGTTCGTGCAGTCAGCTCATGGTTCACAGTCCACGGATACGTACGATGCGTGATCCTTCTTGTCCTTCGGTTCTATGCGGCCTTTTCTACTTAGAGTGTCCAGGTTTGTTGGCTTCTGAACAAATACGCGTGTAGAAAATCTTCGTGTCCTGCAGTCAGCGGAAGGTCGTGTATGGCTAGCGGTGAACTGATTTTGTGACCCAAGCGCGCGCGAGATAGTGGCGACTATTCTGCAAATTGGTGATTTCCTGTCGCGCGTTAGCCTAGATCGATAAGAGAATTATGTCAAGGTCAGAGTCGCCATGACAACCTAAAAACGACACCCTTCCTTATTTGTAAGTTGCTTTCAACTGCGTATGTTTTACACTTGAATACGTTCTGGTAAATAAGCCAGAAATGGCCATTCCTGTCTCCCTTCTCTATGACAGCAATAATAATCCACCTAGATCCCAATTCATTGCCTTAACTTCTAAAATAGATGGACAATTCTTGAAACGCAGCTTTCTGAGCACCTGCGTAAGTCAAACTGATAAAAAATAATTACTTGGGTAGTGTGCATTTTCTAGATTATTTCCAATGGCACTGCCTGAAGGGAGACATAACACTTTTATTTCTTGGCGGAAATCACATATTTTGTAAGATATTTATTTGTCTGCAGGGATATTTCGGATTAAGGTAGGTCTACTATTTTCTGGCCCACATGAATAAGTATGCTCACGTCATAAAATTTCGTTTTTTAAGAAAATGAGTATAAAATGGGCCAATGCATGCTTTATTTATGGAAACGTACATTTTTGTTGTAATTTTACCTGCTATAATGATAAATACATACTGGACTAAGGTAATCGTGATCCTCAGTGGATATAATTTTAGTTTTAACCTTAATACTACCGTAAAAATATTTTATAAAGACCGAAACTGGTTAGTTAGAGCGTATTTGGCAGGCTAGGTATATTCATAGTAGCAGCAATGCTTTGGGATTTAGGAAAGGGGTGTTTCCTTATTTTCAGAACCTTCGCCAGCAGCCTCTTGCATGTTGTTTAAATAGAGATTTTTACGTGCAAAGTGCAATTCACCCTTACTTTTAGTATTCACTTCGGGTTTGAAATTGGTTTCGTATTTCAAGCATTGGCGCCTACACAGTTTTTAGTCTCTACCTTAGTGTAGAATGCACGTTATATGCAGGACATGGAAACAGGAACCAGCCGTAACAGAGGTAGTGTTGCGACAACTTCAAAGGCAAGTACGGTTAGGATGAAGGCAAGAGTGGAGTAAAATTAAAAGTACTTTTAAGGGTTGAGCTAGATTTGTTGTAGGCGTTGGGACACGGGAATATGTACCCATCCTGCAATTTCACGCAGAGCACCCTCCACCAAGGGTGGCGTTTATATTTCCGTACCCTGCCGGAGTGGAGTAGCATATTACACATTCTGACCAAAAATTACATTCCAAGAAATCCTATCTAATTGTTTTTTTTTGCAAGCCGGTATTCTCTTCAAACAAGTTCGGAGAGCGCGATATCAGGTGTCCGCAGTAATTAGTCTACCTTATGGTATGGCAACCTGTTTCAACCGTTCAATGAGTGAAGAAGTAGGAAGGACCAAATTAAGAACGCAAACAGCTCTATATCCCTGAATATAATAAACGCAGACCACTGCGTAGATGCCAGAGAGGCCTTACGGGTGCTTTGTAAGGTCCTCTCAAGCTACCCAAAACCAATTGGACATCGTCTGCTGGCTACGGCATGGGCGGTTTCAATCAGATTACGCAAACGTGTCCTGTGTGCGCAGAAGAACTTCGTACAGGCTTCGCAGTTACCATGGCCCAAAGCTACCAATTAAACCACCCGCAAATAAATACCTTTCCCAGTGGCCATCACCCCTCTGATGCTGATCAGAATACATCGACTGCAATTCTGGTTTTCTGCCCCCCCCCCTCTACCCCCACCCTAACCTCAGCATGAGTTTTCTACTTACCCTCGTCTTTTACTTATTTCGATAGCAATATATTGAAAACAGTCGTATCTTCGCCAAGTTATGTTTTAAAATTTCCAATGGGCGTTTTCTAACCTCTAATTTTTTGACGTCAAAAACCAATAAAACAAAATACATTTCGCACAACCAATGAGCTTTCGTTGATCTAGAAGGAGAAGATGCGATTGCTGGAACAAAACGTTTATTAGCCTGAAGTTTCGGATTCCCATTAGAACATGTCTGTAAATTGCTGTCATTTTCAGGCGTGTCGGAGCTCACTACATCTCAAGGAGTCAAAGAGCTAAACTTCAGCCACATACGCACTTTATGGGGAGCTGACTAGTCACTCAGCAAGGCCCCAGCTGATCAACAGTGCGCTAACGGAAGGAAGGGTCGTGAGTTGTTGGAAGCAGTGCACTAAAACGAGACATGTATCAGTTGACATTTCAATTTAGACGTCACATACAACTGGAGGCGTGCGAAGCCAATAACGACCGAATAACTGAATCTAGCTGACGCATACCGGCTTAAACTGTAGGCAACCGTAGAATCTGTTTTAAGCAGGTTTTAAAAGTAAGGGCTCTTGTTAGATATCCCATTCGTCTGAAGAATCAGATTCAAAAATTGTCACAATAAGGTTTACTCTGCTCCGAAAGAACTTGGTGGATGGGGGCTCACTGATCGGTTGTGATACCCATTCGTCCCGTTATGCCTTGGGGCTCACTGTCGAGCGCCACTAGCAACTATAGGTAGAAGGATATTACCGACGACGACCAGGGAGACCGAAATTACCATTCCTGGCTTACTAGCCGTCATCAGAGATCCATACCCAAGATATTGGGGCGCCTAAGGCCCGAACCCTCAAACCATGGGCTCATTTTCTTGCCAGTTTCCATTGGAAGTAGACTTTGCTGGATAGAAGATCGTCGCCTTCTGCCTTGGCTTCACTCTCGAGCTCCACCAGTAGCCGCACAACAGCTATCATTATTGCATTACGCAGTATCCATGCGTTGTGACCAATCAGCAATTGCCACTGTGCCTGCAGGCCTTTACGCGGTGTTCGCACATACAGGTGTGCCGTTCTGTCACTTCTAATCGCGCCTCACAGCTCAGCCTCCCGAAAAATAGTCTTCACACTGTTGTTGGTTTGTTTTAAATGACGCTTGGTGCACGTTTAGTGTGCAAGCCCGATTTCGCGCAGAGATCGATGCGTAATTCGTCGAACAGTCTCAATGCACCTCACACGTGAAAGGTGCGCGCAGAGAACTACAGTTAGCACATCATTCTAACCAATCAGAGCAAGTCCACACAGGCTACAGTGACAGTGGACGGCACCTGTAATCGCCACGAGGCTAGTAAGGCGCCTGACCTCTATGCAACCGAAACGGAGTAGGCTACAAGCCTAGGTAAGAGTAACTCGAAACTAGCGTTTGCCATTTACCTTTTTTGATGCTGTAGCGTACCTTCTAACCATCGCCACCCGGTGGGCTATCAAAAAGTGGTGGTAGGTTGTCAATACGCCCGATGACAGCTGTTCACACTACGAGCTACCCTCTAGGAGCCTCACCGTCCCTATGAAATGAAAACAAACCTGTTTTGATCTCGCCGCTATAATAGTCTCACCTATGAACTTACAATATTTCTAGAGGGCGCGTGACATTGAAAGATCGGTAGCATAGGTAATTGCGTGTATTTTAAAGTGGACTCGGGATATTCAAGCAGGGCGGATTTCCACACCCCACCTTTCATGACCACAGAAAGAGGCGAATACGAGAATGAGTGAAGCTGTTTTTTGTCCTAGAACAAGGTTAACCGAGGTTGCAGAGGCATATAAGCAAAGAATTTGCTAATAAAATAATCGAGTAGACAAGACGGAACGGTATATAGAAAACACAGAAAAAAGCGGCTGGTGGTTCAGTTGACGATGGCCAGAAGCATGCGTTTATAGTCACCCGACGTGTCTCCTTCAATAGCCCTTGCAAGAGTCTTTTTGTACTTGGCCTCATATGCGCGCTTGATGTCTTCCAGATCCAACTACAAAGCAGAGAAAAGAGGGTCAGGTTTTGCGAGGTGCACATTGAAACGTTCCTGAAAAAAATACTGTGAGAAATCAAGAGGCTTTGCCATTTGCTCGAATGGATGATGGGAGGATCTCCCCACTTAGGACAAATATGTCTACTAAGCTAGCCAGTTCGTCCAGTGCTTTGAAGAGGAAACCGTGATAACCTGTTATGTGGATGTGCTTATAATGCAGCAAACATGCAAAACACCTCTCTGACTCGCTCGCCCTTGCTCCCACATTCACCGCCTTCCAAGGACAAGACCAGTCCAAGACAAGTGGAGACGGGTGTGAACCCCATCGCTAAGAAGGTGAAACAACCCGTCTACGCGTGCCACATATGTACAGAGCTCTATTGAGGGCATATCGGAAGCCAAGCAAGTAAAGAGATGCAATAAAGACCCTTATTAAGGAGTCGCATTTGTGGCCTGAGCCTTGAGTAGAACCTACTTATCCCGTCAGATGGCAACTTTCCTGTTATCGCGTCATGATTGGTTGAAAGCGCGACTGATTGTTTCCCTTTGGGGAAAGTAAAGCGCTGATTGCGAGTTGTAACGCCCTTACTCTCTCTGCCGTCTCCCCCTACACACAGTAGGCCCGATTAAAAACGACTGCAGACGGAATATGGCGCAGTGACTGATATAATGCCTGCTATACACGTAAGGGGCGAACGGAAGATAATCTTAAGTAATCCAGAACTGTTTTCGTGCCGGCGAAGAGTGCTGGACGAGCATGAGGCCATGTATAAATTGACCTGCCGAGCGTGCATCAGGCTTCTAAGACAGCTAACTGGGCTTGTTCAATGATGACCGAGCAAACAACTTCCCACGTGGGACTGTCAGGAAGTTTAGCAATTGACTGACAAATTGACGGCCAATAGTTAACTCCAAAGTTCAGCAGAACTAACTGATGACATAATTTTCGAAATCTATATTTGATGCTTCATGCATAGGCAGACGTAAACTCAAGTTGCAAATTGTAAAGGTGCAAGTAATATCGGCGTCTTGGAAGTTGAAGAGTACAGTGATCTTTCTGAACATTCCAAATAGTAGGGTTAGGTGACAGACGGTACAGACTTCTCATGATAACAATATGCATTTTGATGTGCAAGTCTACTGGCAAGTAGTATCGACTTTGGTTGCACCATCAGGCAGCCTACAACGGAAAAACCTGACATTAACATCGAGGTTCACCTGACCATTAAGTAGCACGTTTCACCAGTCGGACCATGGTCCCACCTTGGCCAGTTGTGCGGATAAGTATTCAAATTTAAACGGGAGTGGTTTAACATCCAGGAATGTTCGAGTCATCGGCCTTCCCAGTCTGGGATTAGTCAGCTTATATTTTCAACTGAGACAGAGACAGAAATTTGTGTCGTCGTCTTTTGCTGATGGTACTTCTCGATAACTGATTGCTCGTTTTAATACACTCTTCATTGGGATCTCTAGACTGAAACTCTATTGCAAAACGGAACGCTGGACAAGCCTGGCACCGAGTAGAATCGGTGAAGGTCACAATAAAGTGGCCCTGCAGTAGCAGTCCCTTAAGGATGGCTTTTTGTGTCCTTCTTCCCGTCCTACGGTCAACCCCCTACCCCACCCATGACCCAGTACGATGTGCTCACACATCTCCCTAGTTTTCTTGGCGTTTGTGGGATGCTGGGTAGGGCCGTTTAGTAGAGGTGGGACAACCAATTTAACATGCACTTGGGACTGACGATAAAATTCAGGTTAAATACCTTTTGCTGTCTGTAAAAAAGCAAGCTCGTGTGACAGTGTCAGAAAAGACTTACCTCTGAACGAACGAGTACAAGCCTAATGAGGTCAGTGTCCCTAGTGCCTGCACCAGCCATGGTTTCATAGAGCCAGGTTGCAAACAACTCATTCTTGTTCTCGGCGTATTTAACTAAAAGGCAGAAAGGTAATTTTTTCAGATTATACATTAATCGGATCTGTGGAGGAGAGGGGAGATGCAAATGTCAGTCCTCTTGAATCAAAAAAAATTAATGAGGGTAAATGTAATTGCCGTTCGTTTTATTGAAGTAATGCAAGCGATTGGAGTCTCCTCATCGAGGCTAAGTTGTGTTGTAGTACCTTTACGCACATCGGCATTGGTGCCAGGATTATCCAAGCACACACGGTCAACAGTGGGTTTCCAAAAACGTCTAGCCTCCTGCTAAAAAATCAGACGCAAGGCGCCTCGTTGGCTTCCTATCGGTTCGTAATACTGTCGCGAGGGACCCAGTTAATTTTTTGATCTCTAAGGTGTTGTTGGATTATTTGATTAAAATTTATCTTTTAAATTTCGGCTGACGAGGAGGACAGCATGAAATTCGAAAATTCAACGGATAAATTTTGGGTTAAATCGGCATCATTTTCAGCCGTGGAGCAGACGCAATACCAGTTTTGGATTGCAGTGGTAAGCTTCAGACAGACGTGTGATGCTTGCAGATGGTGCTGTTATAAGTACTGGACTTGATTTGCACGTGGTGTGCATTGGATACTTAGGGAGGGTAGTCACTTTGGTTGATGGACAGTCGCGTCAACTTTCCAGCTGACTGCATCTGGTGCTCAGCTGTCATCGGTAGCCCCGCGAGCCCGACAACTGTTTCGACAGAAAAGAAAACCAAGAGTTTTCCGGCATACCTCTTCAACGTGTGTGTGTGTGTTCATATGGAGGAGTGGAACAGAGAGTAAGGTAGATGCAGCACAAGTCTACTCGCACTATAATCAGCGCGAGTCACCGTCCCTGCATATTGTACGATGGGACATCGTCGATCACAACGGTCAAACTATCGTGCGTGTGTGTTTGTGTGCGTTCCCACTCCATCAGATCCCAGCCAGGTGTGGCAGCAGCTTAGGGCAGCTCCGGGCGCAGCTACCTGCGCCCTCTCCCGCCTCCGGTGTCATGACACTGGGCTCAGGTGGGGGAGGGGCAGAGAGTGCGGTAGCTGCAGCGTAAGTCTACTATCACTTAAAACTAATCCACGCGCAAATCAAGGTCCCCGCACCATCATGCTGTGGAACATACGGTGGACAAAGCCGAAATCGACGATCAAACTGCCGTTGTCGTCGTGTGTGTGGGAAGTCCAGAGACAGCTGTGTTTTGGCAAATGAGAAGGAAGGCTTCGTCCAAGGTCAGCCGCTCACGTCTTATCTTAGCTAGCCTTGACGTTGAAACCCTTCGAGTAAGAGAAGAGATTGTGAACAGATGATGCCGAGAAAGTCACTCTCATCACGAGCTAGCTCACCGCTCCGTCAGAGGCAGCTTTAGCCCTCATCTATGTCAGTTAACTGCCCTTTTTAAGCTGACGCAGTTGCCGATGGGAAAAACTGAACTTTAATTATACGTTGGACGACGTGGTTAGATCTGGGGATGAGGTGATAACAAAGGGCTAAACGGAAATAGAGCGCACCGAGTCCGATCCGTCAGCTGCTACGTCGAAAACTATGCATTTCACCCCCAACGTGTGGTTTGCATGGATGGATGATTCTGGGTAGTCCAATAGGGAGTTTAAAGGAGATAGGACTGGTTGTGGCGAAGCCTTAAGGGTCGCCCGTGTGAATTTCATCTGTAAATAGGTGGTAATGTGTAGCCTTGCTGGGTCCAAGTCTGGTAAACAGAGAAGTTGCGTCCTCAATCGACTAGAGCCCCGATCGACTGGCGTTCCAGGAGTCAAAGCATAAACAACAGTAAAGCATAGTCGACCCTGACAGAAATAGAGCAGTAATTTTCGATCATGAATGCATGGATGGGAAGAAGGCACAATAGCTTACCGATCGCTACCAAAGTCTTCTCAAAGTAGCCAGACGTCTCTTTCTCAATGGCCTTTTGGAGCGTTTTTCCATATTTCTAACATAAAGAGAAGAATCAGCTATAGCAGCACCAGCAGAGCTGATAAAAAAATCGTCAATTTTGTTCATTAAATATGGCTATTTCATGTTCAACAATGAGAATGTCAACTAAAGCACGATCAGGCTGTTGGGAATTTTAATTTGTTCCTACGTTTGCTGATACGCAGGTGGAAGATTAAAAAAACTATTACGGATCCGGACAGCACCGCCGAAGATAGTTAACACCTGAAGGTCAAAACACGTGACCTTCGGTGGGTCTCGACTACATTTTCCCAATAGGCATCCACGAAGGCAGCGTTTTAAACCTTCCTCCACTTCATCGTGCAGCCTTTATTTTTTTGCAATAATTTTTTTAAGAAGTCAAGTTTAGGCGAACGTACCCTATTGAGTATTCATCATCATGCCTTTATAGTAATATAAGGGACGGTAGAGTACAAAGGTATTTCGTCTTAGTCGAAGAACATGCGTAGATTAACATAGTTTGTGGGCAAAACTAATTTCTAGCAGAAAACCTGCAACAAAAAAGGCATTTTAACTCACCTGCTGATAGCATCTTGCAATCTCCCGGATTTGCACGAAACTGCGTTGCGTAAGGACTCGTGTAAATGTACCCTCATCCGTACCCAGGCGCCTGAAATGCACCAGTAAATTTCAGAAACTTGTGGCGAGAACTTAAAAACCCACGAAGTAACTTGAACCTACATATCGTTGAGGATATAACTCAGGGAATATTGCTGACAGAAACGAACAGGCGCGTTACAGGAAGCAGTTCAGAAGGAGAAGATTCGAGCGCTTGAACAAGAATTCTACGTTTCGGATTCTCGTCCATCAGAGACAGTCACAGAGTCATGGTTCGCAGGCCCACAGTCCACCAACAAGCGCAGTGACCTCCCGTTCTCATATGCTCTGCCGAGACTTTGCCTGAGCAGGGGAATCAGTTACGTGGGGAGAGCGAGGGCGACCGACACCTTCAATGGCAGCGAGCCAAATCATCGAGTTACTATCACGCCAACATCCAATACGAATGATTAAATCGCTGACTCGGACGCGGACTGTCCCGCCAGCATCGCATCAATCACGACCCCAGCGGTGATGGCGAGAGTTGCTAATTGTAGTACACATGCGTTCGCGTGGCCACTACCAGCTGTGCAGTAGAGGATCGGAATTTGAATGAGTAGTTAAGCGTATATTTGTCCTGTTATTTTGATTTGTTGACTGAATTTACGATCTATAAAGCCTTATACTACAGAAAACGGTATTTTCCGCTCACTTTTTTGAAGGAAATCAGACAGGATTAGGGCGAAATCGGAGGTTGCCGGAAAGCCAAGAAATTTCCTATGCTTATTGATATCGCATAACAAAAGCGATTTATTTTCTGAATTGTACTATAAAAGATGATCAATGTAAGCAGGAAAGGTTTCAAATAAATCCCTTCTGGAACCAGAAAACTTGACCTTAAACACTGCGCATCTTGGGCCTCCATTACGCTTATCTATGAATACCTCTGATGATGAGTCCGAGTGAGGATCCAAAACGTTAGGTCAGCGATCGCATCTTCTCCTTCATTAAATATTATGATCGAGACCCAGATCCTCAGATCAGGGCACCACTGACGTGGCACATTTTACTCCAAGTAGGCGTGCAGGCTCAACGGGTTCCACACAGGCCAGAAAGCACACGGTAATCTGTAGAAAGGAGAATTGACCTGATACGCAGAAAATTGGGCACATATTTCCATGTTTGTTTCCGAGATGTTGAAAACTATTCACCATCATGTTGCCCTTTTCAATGTGTTTGTTAACCTCTACAAAAGGCCACGCGGTAAGTGCACCAAGTCATTGGACATGCCCATCTATAAAAAATTCCACACGTTTAAAAAGTGTGGTGACACGCCTAGGCGCTAGCTCACGCCACGCCCACCATTTGCGCCCTATGCTACCTGCAGTCTTCTTGATTCCGTCATGACACCGGACAGAGGTGGGTAAGGGAGGAGAGGGTGCGCTAGATGCTACGTAAGTCTACGATCTCTATAAAGTAATTCACACGCAAGTCACCGTTCCTGCATCTACTCTGCTGTAGTGCACACGGTGGACATCGTCGGGATCGGTGATCTAACTGCGATTTTATACTGAGAGGTCTGTAAACTAGAGCTAAGCGCACAGGCCGCCATACTGTGACCCGATTCACATCCCAGAATGCCACTCCAACCTGACCGCTAGTTTTACATTGTCAGCTAGTTTATGAAAGGAACCATTTCGAACAATTATTAAACTCGGCTAGACCGTCCTTCATCTGTTTTAGCTGCGAGCAACCCGAGATTGTAACTATCGCGAGCTCACTCGCACAACAAGCCCATATATGCACTGAACAGCCCAGTTTGTTACCTCCAAGCAGACTCCAAGCATACGCACGTGTGTCGGTTTGTGTCTAGTCACAAGTATTTGTAGGCGTATGACTGGCTGAAACATGCATACGTTATTCCGAAAAAGAGGACGGTTTAGGCTTGTAAGAATAAAAGAAAATTCCATGTTAGCCCACTGGCAGTATCGAATTCCACCGAGCCGCCCTGCTGATCATTAATTTGGATTCAAAATTACTCAATTTTTAGTTTACCGTCTATACAGGCTTCTTGGTTCAAGCGAAAACTGCATATTTTTCTTAACACTGATTCTATTAACCTTTTATTTTCCTCATCTTTTCCAAGCAGCTTTCTCTATGAATCGTAAAAAGGACCATCGGGAATGTAAGGGACCTTCTTGAAACTATTTTTATATACCTCGAGTCCCCCAGGAACCATGATGTCTCCTTATACCACCAGTCATTCAAACGATGGAAGTCATTTTGACGTACATAGTCAATAATGCCCCCGTTTCGGTGGATACTTACCATCATCAGAATTCAATTCTGGATCCTGAGATGCTGAGGCCTCACACCCACTGACGATTTTTCGCGAAATTTTTTTTCATGTTCCTTAGTGATCAAGAACGAACCTTGTTGACGTTTCATTATCTCATTCTGAAATTCTATGGCAGTATTAATCCTACTCTACCCTCTTACCTTATTTTCCTAAGCAGTTTTTTCTCCTACCTTCTGCTCGAAAGAAATAGCCTTCCACCGACTGGAACTTACTTTTCCCCGGCATTATAGAGTGCGTCAGCATCCGCTGCAGCCTGCTGTGGATTCGCCACCATTGTCTCCTCTCGACAACCCTGAAGCATGGCGACCAGGACGCGCTCAAAGTCGCCGCTGGTGTCTCCCATGATATCCTTTTCCAGATTTCGCTTGAACACTAAACGAAGAGGATGCAAAGGTCAAAACGACGAATAGTCTGGGGTAGGCACAACTCCTGCCACCACTGTAACCAACATCCATGACAAATAATCCGACCCTGAGAGGATTCAGCAGGCGGTTGGATGAGAAGTTAAAAAAAAACATTCGCATTCAAAAGGCAGCTGTCCTCAAGGACTAGGATAAGAGATCCACGTCCGGTCTGTCTGGGAATTGTCGCGACTAGGCAGTTTATCACTGTTTCCATAACTTTCTACACAGTGGACGATGTGGCAAATTTATAGCTCGATAAGGTTATTTAAAGGATCTTAACCCTCGTCGGCTATGAAATACTCAAACAGCTATTTATGATGTAAAAGATATTAACAGGCATAGCTTTATATTTTCGGATATTCGTCGCTTATTTGTTTGCCAAATTTGATAAAATGGTTCCGAAAAGAATGAATGTTTGCATTGCTTCTGGATGTAAAATGGTCAGATCTTTCGTAGGGAGAAGGAGGAAGATGGAGGAGGAGGAGGAGGAGGAGGAGGAGGAGGAGGAGGAGGAGGAGGAGGAGGAGGAGGAGGAGGAGGAGGAGGAGGAGGAGGAGGAGGAGGAGGAGGAGGAGGAGGAGGAGGAGGAGCAGGAGGTGGTGGTGGTCCCAACCGTCATGAATGGCAAACGACGATCTTAAGGGCACCTGGAAAAGTACATCCACACGCAAAAGTGCATCAGAGGTCAGCAGTGTGCTTATACAGCAAGGGCTGATGGGTGACCTACGTCAGGTCCAAATAAACCGTAATGGTGCAGAACGAAACGCTTGCCTTCTCTCACCCTCTCCATTCAATTGCAGAAGCCAGCACGCATGTGCGCTCTTTTGTAAATTGTAGTCACAGCAGGTCGTTGGTTGTAATCCCAGCAGGCAAGGCGACTGCACACCGTAGATGAATTCACCTGTTTCGCTAGTTTTCTCTGGCACACCAGCAAACCGTCGGTTAACCCCTGCTGGGGGGATTACAAGAATCTTCTACTCTTTCCTGCCGCATGCTAATACGAGCCGAATGAGACCGGTTTACGAGTCTGGGACACAAGTGTCGCGGAAAACAAACTTACTGCGAGAGTAGGCCTCTCGGATTCGAGCCACTTCAGCGTTTGTAGCGGGCAAAAGGACCTGGATCAGGGTCATCTCCTTGGTACCGAGGCGGTCTATCGCGTCTAAACAGGCCTTGGCCTGCAGCTCTGCGGGATCCATCAAGCTGGCCAGGACCACGTCTTCAAATTTGCCACTCAGTTCGCTCTTCAGGGCCTTTTCTAGTGACTAGGAGATGTAGAGAAAGAATAAATCTAGTAAGCCTCAAGAGTGATTGCGTACAGTTGAATTGAGAAGCAAGAGCTCAATGGCTTTGGAAATGGAACTGGATGAAGGCGTAAACTTCAGCCTCAATAAGTACACTCTTATGATTTTTGACCTCGACAAGGCCTGCTTATATGGCCTTAACCCCTGTTGGAACACGGTACTAGGCGGCTTTGAGATAAATTCCAGCGCACTAAGGGTTAAGAAAAGGTTTAAGCGTATTGGTATGATAAGGGCTTGAGTTAGAGTTAGCGTTAGGAAACGAGAAAGAGAGAAATGTAAAGCCAGACCTCCTCGGTCAACGCAGCACGTTTTTCTGCATCTTCATAACTGTGTGGGTTAGTTTATGGCTTCTTCCGTGGGGCACACGGTTGACCCACAGGTCGTCGTACTGCTACCCGATTCACCACCCCCCCCCTCCGATAATATCTTGCGAGTTGTCCATAGCAGGATCAACAAACTACGGGCTTTAGACCGGAAGATACATTCGGCGACAGCTCTACAACAAGCAATTTTAAGCATTTTACTCGCACGATCTGCAAGGAGTAACCGTTCCACTAACTTTATTTTTATATACAAATTTGGTAGCAAATGAATCCACAGAAAAAGTTAACAAGTTTTACCGTTCCTAGTTATCCCAATTTGACTACTAAAATAGGATGTAGTACATAAGCCTATGGTTCACAGACTGCCAAGGGCGGTTAAGGTAGTAATTTAGGAGTACCCTGCTACATTTCTCTTACCAAACACATTATTTAGAACTAGTACGCGCGTTGCTACAAACAATAGCATAAAAACGTTAATCTGGCAGAAGGACATTACCTACAAAGACAAGGGAGACTGGTAATTTCATTCTGCCTTATGTAAACAGCTGCTGTGCGGCTGCTGGCGGGGCTCGAGAGTGAGCCCCAAGGCAAAAGGAGACGAGTGAGTCCCGTAACCAATCAGTGAGCGTCCATCTGCCAAAGTTTCATCTGCCTTCAGATCGGTCAGAACTTAGATTCCCTAAAACTAGCGTTTTTCCTAACAGTAGGACGAGTCATGGAACAAAGACCCCTCCACCCCACCCGACACCACCGCATGCTCATTGGGTTCTATTTTTAACAAAAAAATCGTTTGTAACTTAATTTAACTGGTCTCGAGCGATGCTTGCAAGGCATCATACGCCGCCTCATGACTCACCTTTCCGTAGGAGGCCTTGTACTTCTCGGCAATCTGTTTACGCTGTGCAGCTGATCGTTTGGAAAGAACGGCAATAATTCTTTGTTCGTCAGTGCCTTGAAAATGAAAAGGCGTGTTTTTATTCATGCGTCATAGGAGATGGAGTGGGCGGAAATCTAGTTTGTAGATTGTCTCCAGTTGGCTGCTTGGCATGATAAAGTATGTTGGAGGGGGGAGAGGCGACGAGTAGGGCTATTTAAGTAATTCTAAATTGTACATCAGTTCTCATGAGGATCCCTTTCGTGTTTTGGTTAGTTAAAAGTTCCTGTCCCTAGGATTATCTTTCAACGTCGATTGCTCGCATTTCCTCACCTGGTATAACATAACCAACAGCGAAAGAACAAGGAAATGTCAGGTCTGGTGTGTCTTCTAATTTCAATAGGTGCTGCTCCCGTCTGCCGTGGCTTTACTGTTAAAGTTACGACTCCGATGGCGCTCGTTTCTGAATTAGCGTGGTTTTGTCTGGGGCATATCTTCCGCGAAGATATCGCCAAGCACCCAAGAATGCCCGGTAGGCTTAGAACTTTTCAAAGGACATCATTCAATATGAATGAGATTACCAAGCGACAGCGTAGTTAATTCTTTTGAAAAAATTTAAGACACATCAATATTTTGTAAACAAAACACTGTGCCTTTAACTACTGAGACAATAAGATAGGTAATACTATACCGAGCGATTTGTGTTTGTGCCTTCCCTAAATGACCTAGAAGTTCATAACTATTAGAAAGTAATTAAAATAAAAGCAGACAAAATCTCGTTCGTTTCATGTCTGAAAAATGATCTGACGAGGTTCAGGAAGATTGCGAGGCGAAGCGAGTAAAAGGATAAAAAGGGTAACCGGTTGTAAGTTTTTCAGCTTGGTAATCTAAAATATACATTCACTTTCTTCAAGCAAAAAATCCCGAGCTTTGGACGGTGGACTACATACACGTTAACCCCTAGGAAAGTATGGTCGTTGGGATGGAAGCAGATGCTCTCGGCAGACATGGTGTGACTGATGATGCGACGCATATATGGAGCCGTAAAAGCGGGTTTTCAATTTATCAATGATCCCCAGAGAGCATAATAGTTCTCCCCCCCCCCCTACAATTTCAATCAGACTTAAAAATGCAAGGAAATACAGTTTGTAAACAAGTGCACACTAGGAAAACAGTGTCTAAAGACAACTATGTACACATAGCAGCTGCCGCACTCTCTCCTCCTCCATTACCCGTACCCAGCGGCATGACCAGAGGCGGGAGAAGGCGCAGGCGGCTGACGTGGCCAGAGCCACCCGTAGGCGTACCACCAAACTTGGCTTGGATCCAACGGAGTAGGAGTTCCATAGGGGCAACATTAAGAAATAGCTACTGTAGCCCAACTCTCAGTCTGTCAGTCCGCCACCTCACTCAAGCACACTGGGCTGAATGCGATGTCCGAGTTCGCCTGTCATTTGGCGTCCATCTAAGCCACGGCTTTTAGCACATCAGGATAGCTTCAAGTGCGTTAGATTACCATTCCCAGACCCCAGCCACTGCCCGAACCGGTCAGTTTTCTGGTGCGGGGAATGGGCGCAGTGGCTGACATACCTAATTGTCTCGTCTTAACGCGTAAAGTTCATGATCTGTTCCCCAAAAATCCAGCACCAGGATTTCGCACGAAAGAGAGTGAACGGCTCAGAGCTCACACGCGAGAGTGTCAAAGGTCACGTTAAGAAGGAGCCATCGCAGTCTGACTCTCAGTCGATTAGTCAGCCACTCCACAAAAACACATTGGGCTGCCTGTGAGATTTGAGTTCCATGGTCAGTTGATAACCTCCCAAGTCACGGCGTTTAGCGCACCGTGATAGTTTCAAACTCCGATCACATATGCAGCGGAGGGGCCACATGCAGAAGGAGTCAAGGGTCACACTTTTCACTTACGTGAGAGGTAACGTTTGCGAGCATGTGTTTGTCGATGTGGGCGTGGTCACGTGGTGTAGGTGCTTTTGATGTAGCATGGCTGGCGGTGTTCTACCTCTGGTTTACATGGAGGCGCATGTGACGATTAAAGGTCATGGACAGCGCGGACAGTAGAGGCGGGTGTGGCGAGCGTATATTGGATTGGATTGGATTCCCAAGTGCCAGACCAGGTCGATACACGAGGTGAATATGCGATCGCAATGAGGACATTTTGGGATCGAGTCCCCATTGCTGGCGGTGGGGACGGTCATGGTAGGGGTGGTGGTTGACGGGGTAGGAGTTGACGGTTGTAGGGGTTGACGGTGGTAGGAGTGGGAGAGTGGTAGGAGTGGGAGTGGTAGGAGTGGGAGTGAATATGCGATCGCAATGAGGACATGTTGGGATCGAGTCCCCATTGCTGGCGGTGGGGACGGTCATGGTAAGGGTGGTGGTTGACGGGGTATCGGTAGTAGGAGTGGGAGAGGTGGGAGCGTGAGTGGTAGTTGTCACCGTAATCGATGCGGGAGTTTTGGTAGGGTGAACGGTGTAAATGATCGTGGACCTTGGGCATCGTGAATGTGATCAGGGATTGTCGTCGAGGCCGCCGTGGGGGTTGAGCCAGGGGTGACGATGTAGCGGTTAAGGTTGTCCGGTTGGTGCTACATCGCGTCCGGAGATGTTCGTAGAGGGAGATTCGCGCGCTGCATTTTCGTTTGTAACATCAATATGTTGGAAGGGATTGGGTGCTGATGGTGTGGATCGGAGGCGTTGGTGATTTTCGAACTGCCCTTTTTGTTTTGGCAGCGGCAATCCGGTTCGCTTCATAAATTGCTGCGCCAGTCTTCACTGCTCTTCTCCAGGTTGATCGGTTCTGGGCGAGGTCCTCCCAGGTCTCCAGGTTGATTTGTTATGGTTTTTTAGCGTTTAGTCTGTCCTCCCTATCGGCGAGCACCCATAGAAGAGTTGTTTGAGTAATCGCTCGTCATCCACAATCATGAGGTGGCCACTCTATCACAGGTTTAGTTGGTTCAGAATGGCGTGGATGCTGAGAATTCCCGTCGGCGCCAAGACTTCCGTGTCCGGCATCCTGTCCTGCATCACAACTGCGTGGGTAGCTGAGATGGAAGGGACTGAGCTTCCTGAATATGCACAAGGTCAACGTCATGGCGTCACTCTTGTATGGAGCGGAGACCTGGACCGTCTACTATTACCATAATAGCCGACTGAAACCCGGTATTCGTTATAAAACATACGCTTCATGGCAGAAAGGATACAAAAACGGAGAGAAGCAGGAAAGAGAGCCTGGAAAACTGTGGGCTTTCTGCCGACCGCAAGAACTGCCAAAAAATTCCCCCAAAGGCTACTTACAATTGATTTATGTAGGCGGCTACATTGGGTTTCGCAGGCTACTATTGTCGAAACCACAAAAAGGACTTGTCTTTTGCAAAGTATGTACACAAGATTAAAGGGGTTAATAAGATGACCTACCGAGGCCGCGCATAGCCTGTCTCAGTTCCTCAGCATCAGAGCCAGGGTTGAAACCAGCAACGGGGCGCACGGTAGGGATACCTGCGACTTGAGCGCCAACAGTCGGAACTGGAGGTGTGCCGCCAGGGTAGGCCGTCGCCCCAGGATAGCCCGAACAAACGGGTGGTTGTCCGTAACTTCCGGGCGGGGCGCCAGGACCTGCTGGAGCACCGTATCCGGGAGCCGGGTAGGCACCACCGTAGGCCGGTCCCGGAGGAACTCCGTAGTCGGGACCTGCAGGAGGGCCACCATAGGCAGGGGCAGGTGGAACACCATAGCCAGGGCCTGCGGGGGCTCCATAGCCCGGAGCAGTAGGAGGCGCTCCGTATCCGGGACCTTGAGGTGCCCCATATGGGGGACCCTGAGGTGCCCCGTATGGAGGACCCTGGGGTGCCCCGTATGGGGGACCCTGGGGTGCCCCGTATCCGGGACCTGGAGGCGCCCCAAAACCTTGTCCTGCATTTGGTGGATAGCCTGGTTGATTATAGGCAGAACCAGGCATACCTGGTTGCCCCTCAGTGCCGAAGCCGATTGGTGGAGGATAGCCAGACATGAGAATCAGAGCTGAAAACGATAAACTTCATATAATTAGACAGTAAACCAATAGACTAATTTTCGTTTCTATATCCACCAGCTTTTCGGTGAAAAATAATTTTAACGAACCAAGAAGAGCACGCAAGGAAATATTCAAAATGCATGAAAGTTCTGGTCCATGTACTCTCGGTGTGCACGGAGTTCCAAGAACAATATCGCTAAGATATCTTGTGATACGACTGTCCTTCACGAAACGATTGCGGAATGACGGTAACTGATATTTTAAATTGTACGGAAAGTTGTGACTTTAAGAGCAGAATTGATCTTGTCCAGTTTTTTTGTGGATATCTTATAAATTTAGCTTGACAGTTAAAAGACTGGATGAAAAGAAGAATGGTATACATTGGTGGCATGGATACACGACTAAAATAAAAAATAACCTCGGACATGTAAAAAATCATGCAAATTCGCCTGAGAGAGGCATTCACCGATATATCCTAATGAAAGGACGGAATATGGGGTGATTTCTCCTCACATTGCAGCTCCGATCGGGTTGTCACGGGCGATCGCAGGGCGAATACTAATCAATGATTGAGAGGTATTGCGGGTAACGACACCGCAATTACGATATATCGGTGGGCACTTCCCTGTGAATCGACTATTTCTGAGCACAGGGATGTGCTACAGCAATTGACTCAAATTTTCGTTAATCAACTGCCCAATATTGAAATTCGCAGGTCTTGTATGGTTGGGAGTCTAAGTATGGGTGGCTGATGACAACGAATAGGCCTGCAATTATCCTTTTTACTCCCGTTTCGACAACTAATCAAAGTTTAGAAATAAGAGTACCCTAAATTCTTCTCAGACCGCAGACAGTATAAAAAGACAGCAAAGTTTCTTTTGGAATTCGAGTAAAAGCCACAATAATCTGTGATTTTTGTGCAGTTTTCTTGTATGTTGTATACTCTCTCGAATGACAAAGCACCCCACAAGCCTGTTTCCATTCAACTGGCAAGGATTCACCCAAAATGGGGGTCGTGGAATAGCGATCCAACCCGCTCTCCATGAAAACCATCTTTTAGCCATACTTTCGTATTGTTTTCAACTGGTCTGTAACGCTTCGACCTTAACAATGGCGGATATATTATATTCCACTGCTCTATTAGCCATTTTTTGCATTAAGAGACACCTACTAACGAAATTGTGAAAAGAGTTCGGGATGCAAAGGTATTAGTTATTAGAAGGACTGTGGGATTAAAGAGTCAGATGAAAATCAAAGAGCACAAACGTACGGTCGCGAAAACTATCGGCATGAAAAGCGCAAATTCTGGCACAACTTTATATTGCACTACGCAGCTGCAACTGATTGGCCCTAGTCGATCAATTTGATTGGCCAGAAACAAGCTAACGTGTCATTTCGCGCACGTGTGTGCGCGCCAGTTTGGAAGATCGAAGACACCAGGCCCACTGAATAAACATTTTCGTGATCCGTGGGCGCTCGACCGTGTCAGAGACGAGCATTAAAAGGTGTTACTTTTGCGCTGTCACTAAGATAAGCCTAGATCTTAACACCGCCCCCCCGGAAGTTCTAATTCAGTGGCAGAAAGTAACGGCATGCTGCAATCAAATCGAACGATATGTGTCCGATACGTTGCCAGTCATTGGCTTTATTTTTTGATGGCGAAGAAGGCCTTATTCAAATTTATGCCGGGAAAAAATGTTTCATTTATTCTTTTTAAGACTTGGGTAGCTTGGGCAGCTATTTGAATGGAAATTGCGCGGTCTTACAAAGGTCATAATTAGAAAAAATTTAAAACCTGAAAGACGCTTTTTGTGAGTATAAGTGTTGAAGAAGACACGGTTTTTTAAAAAAATGAGTAAACGAAAAAAATGTTCAGGTTTTTTTATAAAATATACCTGAATTTATAGGAGCATCAAACATTATTTTTTTTTAAATGATACTTGTAGAATAACATGACCGATAAAGACGAGAGAGAGACTGGAATGGCCATTTCTAGCTTATTAACCGTCATCAGCCAGCCATACCCAATCCCAGGCCTTACGGCACCCAAGGCTCGAACTCGCGACCTATTGGTTATAAGTCCAACGCTTTAACGCAGTGCGTCACGGTCTCGTTGTCTTGCCGGTTTTGATCGCGAATGTTAACCATCCTAAGAAGCGCTCACCGTCCCGTTGTTGCCTGGAGCTCACTTTCGAGCCCCGTCAGCAACCGCACGGCGGCTAGGGATATAGACAGGTCGCCAGTTCGAGCCTCGGTTGCCGCAACACCTGGAGTTGGGTATGGCTGAATGATGACGGTTAAAAAGTCAGAAATGGCCAGTCGAGCTTCCCTTGTCCTTGTCGGTCATGTTAGTCTGCCTATATCACTAATCCCTACAGCTGCTGGCGGGGCTCGAGGGCGAGCCCCAAGGCACAACGGGACGAGTGAGCCCTGTAACCGATTGGTGAGCGCATACTTACTATAATAAAAATGATACTATTTAAGTATTCATCTTTTGTGAAGCGAGGCTTTTGCAGGCGGCCCACAGGAAGTGCGTTCAAAAGTATGCCTTCTGACGTGTCTGAAATATTGTGCCACACGATAATCAGTAGTACAACCAGGCTGAAGTAAAACTTCCTTATCGGAAATGTAGTTCATGAGATTGGTCACCGACTGTGTGTGGCCTGTGACTCTGCTTTGCAGCCTTATCAATAAAATCTTTTCATGCGAAAGCCTATCAAAAATGTCTGTCAAAGTAATTTTAAATCTCTGAAATTGTGCAAAGACAAAGTCCGTACTTCGAAACTCCCAAATCCCAAACTTGAAGTGAATAATAGGCATTATAGGATAAATATCATTGCTCCCCTCTATAAGACCAAAATGTGGATGAGCATTGAGAAAAATTTCGTAAACAATCCGTATCTAGTAGCCAGCAATGTTTTCTGACAGATATCGCGTGGGAGATTTGAAAACTCCACAATGAAAGGACAGTATGGAGGAGAGCTACGTATGGTGCGACAGACAATTACTTAAGACGATTAGCTCACCCCAATCTGCCCGAGGTACAGGTAATGAGAGTTGGATACTCTTGAACTTTACAGAGGTACTTTTGCGTGTAGACAGGCTCGCACAGGCTAACTGCCCTCACCTCTTCAGTTGAAAGCAGGCACCGGTTCTACGAATTCTGATGGTCCAGAGTGTTTCACTGTTTAAAGGCTACGTAACGATGAGGTAGCCCACTCAGAAGAAGAGGCGATCGATGGAAAATGGTGTTTATTGGCCTGACGTTTCGGATTCTCTCTCGAACACATCATCAGAGACAGTTACAGAAAATTTAAAAATGTTGCTCGGTTTTGATCTGAGGACAAGGGATCCGGTTGGTAGAACGAGCAGCCTGCGGCGGTTCACTCATGCAATCGACAGCTCGATGGCTTAATAATGTTGCCTTTCTGTGCGCCACCTGCTCCCTGTCAATTTGCATTTGGGGCCACAGGGTACTTTCCCTAACTTACGGAGAGGTCGAGGCCACTCGGCACTGCTTCCCTTGCCGTCTGCGGTCGGACACAGCCCAGAGGGAGCAAAAGCGCATACACGCGCTGGAGGATAAGAATCTCAACAGCGGATCATGACACACACACACACACGACAGTTCGACCGTCGTAGTCCGACGATGTCCACCGTATGCTCCATAGGAAAGTGGAGCAGGGACGGTGACTTGCGCGTGATTTAGTTTAAAGTGATAGTAGACTTGCGCTGCATCTACCGCACTCTCTCCTCCTCCCCCACCTGAGCCCGGTGTCAAGACAGAGTCAAGAAGACCGGATGCAGGAGAGGACGCAGGTGGCTGGCGCGGCTGGGTCCCCTAAGTCCTAGCCACCCCTAGGCGTGCCACCACACCCCTATGTTCGGCATTTGTTATGGGAGCGCAACCCGAATAACGCATGCCATGCCCTAATGTGGCCCCCGTGTTGGTCCAACGCATCTACCACGTGGCCCGTTTAGGGGGCACACACATGACACACGACAGTTCGACCGTCGTAGTCCGACGATGTCCACCGTATGCTCATGGGAAAGTTGAGCAGGGACGGTGACTTGCGCGTGATTTAGTTTAAAGTGATAGTAGACTTGCGCTGCATCTACTGCACTCTCTCCTCCTCCCCCACCTGAGCCCGGTGTCAAGACAGATTCAAGAAGACCGGAGGCGGGAGAGGACGCAGGTGGCTGGCTCGGCTGGGTCCCTTAAGTCCTAGCCGCCCCCTAGGCGTGTCACCACACCTCCATGTTCGGCATTTGTTATGGGAGCGCAACCCGAATAACGCATGCGGTGCCCTGATGTGGCCCCCGTGTTGGCCCAACGCATCTACCACGTGGCCCGTTTAGGGGGCACAAGCAGATGCGACTGACAACCGATTGCGGAAGCCGGGTTTGTGCGCACAAAAGAACCTCCTGCAAGATCTGCGCTTAGCAACGGTCGCTTAACTGCATGCACTCCTCCGCGTCCCTTGCCTCCTTGCCCAGCTCTTCCTCCTTTTTAAGGGTCCACCTAACCCTCACGGTCACCTGCCTCTTATTTACCCTTCCCTCCCCCACCCCCCAACTATTGCGCACTTTTTTAACTTACACTCCGTCTCCATATAAATGTACTAGTCCGACACAAATTTATCCAAAGCACAAATACGCTTGTTAATTGGTATTTTAAAATAATGCAGTCCACTTACAAAATTCCGGCAGTAAGAAGGCTGCATTATTTCAGAAGACAAATTAACAAGTGTATTTGTGTCTTGGATAAATTTGCGTCGAACTAGTGCGTTTATATTGGAATGGAGTACAAGTTAAAACATGTTCGCAATAACGTACACAGGGAGTTGCAGTATTTAGAGGAGACAGTCGCTATGTGTTACTGCATGCCTGCGGCAATTATAACAGATCCGCCTTCATCGATGATGACTGGGCTCTGGTGCGCTAACTGTTTGATGGCCGACATGTGAGTCGTTATCCGCTGAACTTTCGTCACCCGCGTTCGAGGGTGTCGTGATGATTGCTCGGTCAGCTGACTCACCAGCACTGGCAATAATGCTATTGAGGAGGGAGGGGAAGGAAGGGGTAAAAAGAGACAGGCGACCGTGAGGGTCAGGTGTTGTTTAAGGGCGACTGTTTACAGCGATATGGTAGGTGTTGTGCAGCGATTTAGCCAGTGTAGAAACTGCGCAGAAATCGTTCTGACAACAATAGCCAAGATCGGAATAGTTTGTGTTCAAAGTAGCCAAGTAGCGCGTCAACCCATCCGGTTGAGTTACGTTCACATTAGAGCCCATCAGTTTTGCGTCGAATATTAAACCTCGGGCCTCGGAATGTGATATCAGGCGACTTGGTAAATACAACAAATGCATCAGGACTTGATTGTATTCGTGATAATTGTAAAATTTACTGATACACTGCTTTAGCTATTTACATTTTTTTGTGTTTTTAAGAAAAACGTTCAGGTGACAGCCAGTTGGATGTTTCATGTACATCCAGCTAAATTTAAATTAATGGCTTGTTGCTGGTTAGTGATTCAGTCCACTGTAATTTGTCCCAGTGCTAGTACCTCGCGGATACTGTGCGTCTCCATTCTCGTACGTTGTCTTTGCGCCTGGTAAATGTTGCGCCGTATCGACTCACTTCTGACCAATATGCCAGTCCGGTTGGCCAGGTGTGACAGAAGCGAAAAATTGCTCGTCGTAACTTTTTACCAAACCAGCAAACCGACGACAGCTAAATATCACAATAGCGCAATTTTGTGAGACTACGTGAGCTGCGAGCTACCAGATGAACTTCCGGTAGAGAAGTTGATCTAGGAAGTGATCTGGAGCGCAGACGGTTAGTTTCAACGTGCCTAACCAGGGTGCGGGCTGAGGCTTAAATCTGATGGGTTATCCAGGTGACACTACAGCTACTGCTCGCTTTGTCTGTTCCGTTACTCAATTATCGTCACACATGCTAAATTCTGCAGCATCGTACCGTGTCATTAATCTAATATTGGGAATGAGAGTGGGTGTCAATAACGTTATAAAATGGCGGGATTTATCCGGGCAGTTGTATAGAGATAGCGATAGGGGTATGTTCTCTTTGAAGTAGGATTCGATCCGATCTAAAGAACTTATCGATGAAATCATTCTGTTCGCGATATAAATATTTACTACGGTTTCCACAGCAAAACATGGTGCTGTAGTTCTACCGGATACGCGCTGCCGAAAAACTGCATATATATTTTGCGGGAGTAAAGGACCTTTTTTAAACATAACTCGACAATTAAAAAAACGCGGCATAGATCAAATATGTAGTTGTTTAACTTCAAAATTGCTTCGTAAGCTTTTCATTGATCGAGCATTCCTGCGTAATATAGTGTTACTTTTAAAAGGAAAGTAAAAAAAATTATTAGCTAGCAAGTTTAAAATATTCGAGGAAATCAGTTAATTAAGCGTAACCGTTTGGCGTACGCTGTCGCTTTTATAACCACGATGGCAAGAGAGACGGCTAGAAACTTGTTTTGCCACTTAAAGTTTCCGTTGCAACCGGTTTATGCCTATTGAAGTAATAACAGTGGTTTACGGAAGTTAGATTTTATTGCTTTATTTGAACGGGCACAGTACTTTGGCTGTTGCTGCTTGTTCAGTTGCAGAGACCCAAAGTGGGTGATGGCCCCTTCACGTTCTAGATTGAGCTAACCGAAAACCGAAAATATCGTTAAATACTAGTATGCCTACCGACTATAATATCAGTAGCAATGTAATAAACTAACTACGAACAGAACAGCGTGGCCAATCTCTGTCGATATATTTTACAGCTTTATTTGAGCGGGTACAGTGTTTAGTCCCTCAAAGGCAGT
Organism: Schistocephalus solidus; assembly: GCA_017591395.1. Lineage (NCBI taxonomy): Eukaryota > Metazoa > Platyhelminthes > Cestoda > Diphyllobothriidea > Diphyllobothriidae > Schistocephalus > Schistocephalus solidus. The sequence continues at coordinate 35,490 of WEDG01006737.1, read as the reverse complement.
GCTTTGACTGTGTCTTATGTAGGCAAGCAATAATCAAGGTTAGCAGCCGAACAATTTAGAAACTGTTATACGTAGAACAGCCATGAAAGTCCCCTTGAAAACCTAATTAAACCTCCAAATTGGCCCAAACTAACGAGAAGTGTGCCCTATGGACGCGAATGTGTTGCCTGAGAACCCAATGGGCGCAGGTGCACCAGCCGGTATGCAGTACGATCAAAGAGAAGCGTCAAGTACAAATTTGAGTCGGCTCGGTTACTTTCCACCGATCGCTTTGCGTTGCAGCGGCAGGACATGCAACGACTGCTGTGGCTGCGAGACAGAGGTAAGTTAGAGGGCAAGAAATGCACAGCACACACTTAACTGGATGAATCTACTAGTGCCCTAGCTAGTCCACACAACGACACACCCTCTGACCGCTAAGGTAATTCACGGATTGGCTGAATAGCGTGATCGTGGAGAGCATTTGGGACTGCGCAGGCCACGCGTTTGACGGGCTTTAAGCTAGCGAACCAACCCCTAGTGTATGGCCTCCTGTCAACCTTTGTTCACAAACCTTGCTACGCTCTGATACAATGAAGGGCGCTCCAGATGTAAATAAACCCTAGACAGAAGTACAGGGTCAAGTGGCACGAAACGCGCGATGCAAGACGAGATCCAGTCAAACTGCGCTCCGAGCTGGCCACTACCGATCGACAACCATCCACTAGGTTGACTTCGCGGCAATGTCCGATTCCCTCGATCGTGAGCCCCTGGGCGGATAAAGAACTTAAGCAGTGCCGGTAATTAGGTCCTGCTATCGTTACCTCACTGCTCGCAATCTTTACGATAATAGATTTTTGGCAAAGTTAAATTCCGTCACTCAGGTCTCGACGGGGCTGTTTGCGATTTAATTCGTGTTTAGTTTGCACCATTACACTGGCTGATCGACTACGTTTACTTCAACTATTTGGCCCTGCTGACGGTGGGTGAAATGTACATTCCACAAAAATGTCCCCGTGGAGTTAGAGCAGGCTAGTACTTCAAAATACGCACACCCAATGGAACAGCTGACTTCCGTTTCAAAAGAGAAGCTCAACTGAACACAAAAAGCGATAAAATCGATCAGTAAAAGTACACTCCGGTACCTTGCGTGACGAGTGCCTGCTTCGACTTCTTCACCGATCCTGCACTGCATGTTTCTATTACGTGTTTGACACTTTTAAAGGGTAGTTCTTCAGATTTGGATCAAAAATTTTTCGAACCTTTTAAACTAGGTAGCAGGTGGACCCAATTAAATTTTCGTCCTAAATAGTTCCACTTGCGTTCAGCGAAGCACAAGTCTGATGATCTTGTCGGTCACGGAAACGCTCACGACTCATTCTAAGGATTATAACCATCTTTGCTAGAAAAAAGACTCCGTGGTTATCTCATGTGAAACATCATTTTAGGGCTCTGGTGTGACTGGCCAGATATTGGTGGGCTTTTTAAATTGAGCCACCATCTTTTCTGCTCTCCATTTACATGTGAATCCTCTTATATGTCATCAGCGCACGACGCTGGCACCGTTTTGAAGGAAGTCCAATTTGATCGATATTTTGAGACGCATTCAAGGACGATTCTTCATGATTTCAATAGATGCATTCTCCGGTCATTCGTTTGTGATCTTCAGACGTTGTGTGGTTTGTATGTCCAAACTTATTCACGGTGAATGGAGGACACTTTTGCTGAAAGGTTTGGAATTTTACTTTCAAAATAAAGCGTAGCTCCTTCTCTTCTCTCTCTTCTCTCTTCTCATATATTCTTAGTAGTTGATAAGGTGGAACCGACAAAGACAAGGAGGACCGGAATTGCCATTTCGGGTTTATTAGCCTTCATCAGCTTCACAGTACATACATTGCTGAAATAGTAGCTTAATTTGAGTCCGAAGAAGGGGCGCGCAAGAATAACTTTAAACGTTGTGCGTACTGGCAACCTCTGGGTAAGGACTTGTACGGTCGCCTAACCAGGACACGGGAACGGGAAGGTCCCATCCACCTAACATAGGTGGCCTTGCGATAAATCTCGGGAAGAGTAAACAGTCCGGTGGCTTATCCCTAACAATAAACCTAATACAGATCTTGACTGCAACCTTAATCTTAACCTAGCCCTACTCTTAACGTAAACCATACATCTGACCCTAACCTTAAACCTAACCCTAAAATTAGACGCAATCTTTACCTTAATCCTAAACCTATGTTACCCGGAATTGGGCGCAAAGTCACATGCATTGCGGGCGGTTCCTATTCCCGTGTCCTGATTAGGCGGCCATACATGTCACCCCCTACTAACCACTACTCCGAGCACAGACGGTACTAACTATTGAATTGGCAGAGCATAGTGTCTGAGTAAAAATGCGGCGGGTCTCCTCCGCCTGTACTCGAACCCATGAGCCGCGCACACGCAGGGGCAAACGGTCCGGCTGGTGTCTCGTACTGGGGAGGGGGGGGGGGGGGGGGGGGGCAGATGAACATCTGGACCGGAACCAACCCACGGGTCACGCTAGGGTAAAACATACACAAATGTGTGCCGTTGATTGGGTGGTCGTTTTGACGGAGTAATGGTCACTCTGTCAATTTTCCGTCTGACACAATTTAGAACTCTAGTTTTTGATAGGCACACGTCCCTTGAATATCTGAATAGGCATTATTCGGACGAATTTTTACAGCTATCAGGAAAGAGGTATCTTCTCTAGCCCACGGGTTTGATTTCTGACAGGCGTCAGGTGTTAAGTCGAAAGAAAAAACGTACCTAGCTACAGTTACAAAGTGCCAGTATGAATTAATTACTAAACATTGAGGCGTTTTTTTCGACTGATTTGACCTTCAAGGCCCCCTATCACGGACGCGTAAATCTATGCGTAACTGTATGTGCGTAGGCTTTGAGGTGGCTGGCCTTGAAACGAGCTAGCATCGGATAGGCCTATCGAGGGTATTTCTGAGCACTGTGCACAGTAGGTTTGACACATCTAAACAAGACAGTTCGAAAGCTGATGTTATGAAGCATGCAAAAGTGACCATACTTCAGGCTACTGTGAGAGGTGTTCAGTAATCAGCGAGGTAGACCGGAAGAGGCAGGGTGAACTAGCAGCAAGCAGGGTATGGCCGCCTAAACAGGACATGGGCACAGGAACCGCCCCGCCCGCTTAAAATAGGTGGCCTTGTGGTAAATTTCAGGAAGGGTAAATATGCCCGTGTCTTAACGCTAACAGGAAGCTAGCCTAAAAGTAAACTATCACCCTAATCTTAACCCCAGCCACACCCTAAACCTGAATCCTACAACTAACACCATAATAACCTCAACCCTTAGTTTAATCATAACCCTCACCCCAAAGCTGCCCTTCGCCTCAAACTTAAACCTAATTCTAACCATCACCTTAATCCTAAACATAATTTCTTTGGAATTTGGCGCAAAGCCACATGTATTGCGGGCGGTTCCCATTGTCATGTCCTGTTAAGGCGACCATAACATACATCCTTACCGAGGGTATTCCTGAGCACTGGGCATATAGACCCAGAATGTTTCCGTAGAAAACTAATTATACGTTCCACCCTACCACCCCTTTGGAACCAGGCTCGACATCCTTTGGCCGACCGCGTATCTAACAGTTTTAGTTAGTAACGCGATGTGCGCTACCCTTCGCATGGAAAAAAATGAGAGATAGCCTATCGTTATATTCTCCTGAATGCGCATCTCCGTAACCACGCCCACACAAGCAAAGAATTTCTAACAAATCATTGTCTCGCCGTACCGGTTTCGCGAGCCATGCGGACAGTTAAACGGGGGTCTTGTTGCCATAACACCATAATGTAAAAAGCCTCCGTAATGGCATGCCTACAGTACACTGATTTTCACTAAAATCGTCTATGGGAGGAGAGGCGATTGTGCGACCCCTGTCTAATCGGGACTGTTTGTGCAACCATGCCTCCACTGGTGTAAAAATGGACAGCCTTGCAGCAGAAATTGGAGGTCTCGTAACTACATCTTTATTAAACGTAAGGGGCATTGATAGCGGACTCAATAAATTATCGCGTGGCTGGTTAACTTGGAAAAGGTAGGTCTGATCATAGTACTGTTTAGATACAATCATAGCAGCCAACAAAGCACGGCCTTCGAATTTATCACGCCGTCCATGAACCAGGGTGAAGTTGAAAGAATTGTTATTGCGGCGTGGTGGTGAGTATAGTAGTTTGTAGGGGACGTGTTTAACGCACCCCCGTGCAGCTGTCACAACTAAACACGCCGGCACACGCTCACTGTCCGTTTTGTGGCCGCCTAGAGGCAGATCACGAATTAGTCAGCCAGCAACATGGTCCGCACTCACGCACGTGACCGTGGCCCACGCTAATCACGCACACTCCAGCGAATGTCCCAGGACCACGCTAGAATTGGTATGGGGGCGTTAAAGGGCAGGATACGGAAATCTAAAGGATCAAAATTTCCCGTGGGAACTTCCATCAAATACGTCTGGTCTTCAAAGCAGGCAAAACTAAGGGCAACGGGCTCGAGTAAACCCATCTCAATACATTATTTTAACAACCAGAGTCATGTGATGTGATTCACCTGTAGTCCCCAACCCGTAAGACGTGTCTCAGTGGTACCAGTATTCACAGGGACAACAGAAAGTAACTTATGGAAAAGGCATTTGAACGCAAACTGCTGTTTTGACTTGGTTGCGCATCATCAGCGTAGCAAAACTTCCCCCACGATCGGGGACAGAGACAGTTCGGTTTGCATCGCAGACAGGGCTTTTATTCATAGAGCTCGTTGGGCATAGGCAGTTAGATAAGTTTTATACAGGATGTGAAATGCCACACCGTGACGGGTGGGTAATTACGGGTAAGAAGCCTGTTCTTACCACAATTTGACGCTGCATACACTCGTTTCCGTCCTGTTTAGCAGATCTTTTAACTTGATTGTCCTCGAACTTCCTTGGGTTGGTGGGGAAACAAAGGTCTGTACATGGGCTGCCAGCAAAGCAGGCAATGTACTAATTACGGCCTGGAGTTCTGGCCAATGCCCAAGTAACCGACACTAGACTCCCACTAGCTGCATGATCATGTTGAAAAGAGGGGTGAAATCAGTAACTGTTTGGGGGAATGGTCAACAAAGGCTTCTTATTTGCTGTTGTTCTTAGAACTTATGATGACAAATTGCTGTCTGTGTCTGAAAGCTCCGATGAATAGACTTTCCATACAGGGTATCGGACAGTTCCATTTATGTCCCATCAACAAGACCCCCGAGACTCAGATCACTCCCGGTACGGTTGTTACCATCGTCGGTATTTCGACAGCAGCAAGTTCGTTTTTGGGTTTGACTATCAGTTTACGACGTGTCGACTGTGTTGAAAATCGGGGATCAGCTTCATTCTTCTTAGGGACCGAGGGGTCCGTATATTCCTACTCTAGTCACTCAGTTGGTCCCTGGTCCTCGCAAAGCAGTAAAAAAAATTGCGCCGAGGTTATGCCCACGCTTGATCTGGCAAAGGCTAAATCGAAAGCCTTGTCCGTTCACTGTAACCATGCTGCCAGTCCGAAACAGCGAGTCCAGTGGTAAGTAAAACAGATATGGAACTCTATGTGTGTGCTTTAAACAATGTAACTGTATATATGCAACCGCCTAAACAAAACACGGGCATAGGAACGTCCCGCCAAAGTAATAAAGGCTGTCCTGGGCATAATTCCAGAAAATTGTTAATACTCCCCTGTCCTATCCCTAATACTAGCCCTAGCCTTAATCTAACCCGTATCCCTAACTTTACCCCTATGTCTTACTCCAAACCTTACGGTTAGCAATTCTTACCCTTAACCCTAACACACCTAAATGTTGACCTTAACTACAACCTTAAACCTAACCCTAAACTCAACCCTAACTGTTAAAATATGAACCTAACCTGAGTTTTCCCAGAGGTTAGCACCAAGGCACCTGTATTGCAGCGGTTCCTATTCCCATGTCCTGCTCAGAGCCATATAAGTCATTCTTGCCCAACTGTATGTAGTACATGCTGGCGGATATCTCGACACGGAGGTCCGAAAAAGGAGCCTGGTCAGTCTCTTATATTTCAGCTCTTAGACAAATCAACAGTTCGATTACTTCTTTTACAAAAGGGAAACAATCTCTTTTTTAATTTAACCGAAACTTCATTGGTATGTTAAAGTAGTTTCTGCATTTTGCGTGATAATTATCTGAATTTCATTTCTCCGGATGCTCGCCTGTTGCGTTTCTTATAAAGTATAACCAAAACAATTATTGAAAAAAGTTAAGTTGAATGAGGAGGTTTAGAAATAGGTTTTTATGGAGAACAATGTACATTGCTGATATCCTACCATTGTGCCTTATCTTCACTGCAAACTCTTTTACCCATCTAAACAGCCCTGGCAGCGTAAGTCAGCACAAAAAACTACGGCTCTACCACAAAGTAGTAGGGAAAACCCCAAACTTTAGTTTCAAAAAACGCGCGCGAACATGGTAGTCACGACGGCATTCAGACTGTATGCTAACACAACAACAACTTACCGGCACAGGATGTGGCAAGCTACAGAAGGTTTGAATGGAGAGACTGAAAAGGCCTAAATGTTGGCACGTAATGCTGCCTATGAGGACGGGGATTGTCCAAGTCGGGAAACTATTGGGTGATAATTGTGACCAATCAGAGTTGAACAAGTCATTATCTGCCAATGGTCAACAGGCTGCAACTGAAATGACCTTAGAAGGACGTTTTCTAGGTTGCGAGCAGGGCACGCGAATAGGCGCCGATGGGGCGTTAACATGACTTCCGAAGAATTCGGAAGCGTGGCAAATTGCGCCCTGTGCGCTTAAACCGTTAGATATTGAACCTCGTTTATCTTTCCCTGGTTTACTAGGATGACGTCTTCCTGAGTAAGTTATGCACTGTTTGACAGCGAGCCTTGACTGAACCCCAACGGCGTTTCTGAAATCTTATTTACGTTAGCAGAGCTCGGGAACAGCGGTACTTGCAGGTGCCTACATTTAAAGGATTAAACTTGAGCTAGCAGTTGGATCAGGTACACTAAACGTTTATCAGGGTGCTCTGAATGCTAAAAACATTGCAGTTTTATTTTTAGTGGTTGTTCCTCCCTTCAGTACTGAGAATTACCTAGCTCCCTTCCTTCACCTTTCGTTCATGACATGGTTTCCCTTTCTTGTTAAAGTATCATTTACGCGACGATCCTGATCGATTCACTCCATATCTTCGGATTCTCTTTGACTCCTATGACTTATATTCCTACACAGGTTCTTCTGATGCTTCCCATGACTAGACTTTGTATAAACAGTCAAAATTTCATCACAGAAAAATAGGGTACATTTAGCTGGGTCAGGGTATAAACCTGATAAATCTGCGCAACTTCTTGATCACCTGGATCACTCCATAATTCTCAATGTTTTTTACGGTCCAAGACGAGAGACTATCGATAAACAGAGGGGTTGAACTTAAAAACAGGTGCTTGGCTGACACCGGGCTATTAAAAAAAAACATGCTTAACCACCCTCTAGTTCAAAGTTCTGAAATGCAATACCGATCGGCGTTCCTTGAGCAAGTTGGGTGAAAATGTAGTGTTTAACCAGTGTTCGTGCTCGGGCACTGTAATCATCCGGCAAAATTCCGATTTGTAGGAAAAGATGGAAGAAACTTTGGGAGAAATTTAGTGTGCACCGAAATCCAAGTTGCTGTCTCGGGCAGCGATGGCCACGGGCGAATCCAGGACTAGTTTTGACTGCACGCAGCCATGCCTGAGAGAGAGAGAGAGAGAGAGAGAGAGAGAGAGAGAGAGAGAGAGAGAGAGAGAGAGAGCGGCAGTGGTGGCAACCAATTTAATAGGTTAGTGAAGCAAGTTCAAGTGTTGTCCAATTCGTGTGCGTTGTACAACGCGCTGGAAATTGTATCTATTGCCCCTTGCAGCATCGGCCCAGGGATGGCCTGTCCAAGTGGCGCTTGGCCGGCCGCGACCGTTTGGACACACGTGTGCGCGTGTGTGTGCCCCCTAAACAGGCCACGTGGTAGATTCGTTGAAACAAGACGGGGGCCAGAGCAGGGCACGACAGGCGTTGTTCGCGTTGCGCTCCCCTAACAAATGCCAAACATGGAGGGTGTGGTGGCACGCCTAGGGGTGGCTAGGGCCTAGGGGTCCCGGACACGCCAGCCACCTGCACCCTCTCCCACCTCTGGTCTTCTTGACTCTGTTTTGACACCGGGCATAGGTGGGGAGGGTGATAGAGTGCGGGAGAAGCAGCGAAAGTTTCGATCACTTTAAACTAAATCACCCGCAAGTCACCGTCCCTGCCCCACCCTTTTGCGGAGCATACGGTGAACATCGTCCGACTATGACGTTCGAACTGTCGTGTGTGTGTGTGTGTGTGTGTGTTTGGGGGTGTAGGGGTACTAGTTAGGGGCAGCACCACACAGCTTGCATTTGGTCGCTCCATTTGTCTCGTACAGGTGGTGAATGCTCCTGTGGCCGCCTCTAACTGGTACCCAACTCTCACCTGTGGCTCCTCGAAGTTGGGTTCTTCCCAGCGGCCACACCCCGGGCAACCGTCACGACCGGCGGGCTAAACCAGGTGAGGGTCTCCGGTGTTGTGTGTGCCTCCACACCCGGTATGTCTGACTCCCGAACTTCCCATCTCCCCCTCTCAAAAAGTCCTACGGTGGGGGCGACAGCAACCCCGTAGGCGGCCCAGACTAACTCGGGTCGTTCTTCCACTAAACCAAAACCGTGACCCATAGTGGAGTTCGGCAGCCGTCTGGGATGTCCGAGCAGCCCTATTTAGGGATAGCACTGCTTGCCTCCTCGCGGAGGAAGGGGCTAGAAAATGTGCCCTAAAAAAATGCTGGTTCTCACGTCTTCTGCAGCCGGCCGCGGCTCGCAGATCGCAAACTACGCGGTCGTAAAACTCAAACAAACAACAATACCCCCCGTCCCCCATCCCCCTCGCCATACTCTCCAGGCTGCTCGGGTGAGTCCACTCACACTAGCAGCCTGGAATGTTCGTTCCCTTTTAGACAATCCTAGGAGCAACCGGCCGGAACGGCGGACGGCGCTAGTCGCTCGGGAACTGGCGCGCTACAAGGTGGACATTGCTGCTCTCAGCGAGACCCGATTCTCTGAGCAGGGTCAGCTGGAGGAGGTGGGGGCCAGCTACACCTTCTTCTGGAGCGGCCGGCCAAAGGCAGAGCGACGCGACGCTGGTGTTGCCTTTGCCATCCGTAACGACATCGTGGGACGTCTGCCCTGTCTGCCGCAGGGTATCAATGATCGCCTGATGAGCCTCCGCCTGCCTCTTCGGGGAGACCAGTTCGCCACCATCATCAGCGCCTACGCTCCCCCAATGACGAGCTCTGATGCGGCGAAGGACCAATTCTACGAGGACCTGCACGCCTTGCTGGCGACTGTGCCGAAAGAGGACAAGTTAATTGTCCTTGGTGACTTCAATGCCCGCGTCGGGACGGACCACGCTGCCTGGCAGGGAGTGCTGGGTCCCCACGGTCTGGGTAGCTGCAACGCTAACGGCCTCCTTCTTCTGCGCACGTGTGCGGAACACCGTCTCCTGCTGTCCAACACCTTCTTCCGCCTTCCGACGCGGGAGAAGGCCACGTGGATGCACCCTCGGTCGCGGCGCTGGCATCTGCTGGACTATGTTCTCGTCCGGAGGCGAGATCGACAGGACGTGCTGGTAACCAAGGCAATCCGCGATGCCGATGGTTGGACAGATCACCGCCTCGTCATCTCCCAGATGAGGCTCCGACTGCAACCCCGACGAAGGCCCCAAGGTAAGAGGCCGCCATGTAAGTTAAATACTCTTTTATTAAATTTGCCTGCTCACTGTTTTGATTTCAGCAACCAAATAACCGAGAAACTGGAGGACCTGCATGCTCCAGATGATAACGATACCGTGGAGACACGATGGTGTCAACTGCGAAATGTCATCCAGTCCACCGCCCTCGATGTACTCGGACGCGCACACCGTCGACACCAGGACTGGTTTGACGACAATGACGCCGACATCAGCAACTTACTCGCGGAGAAGAATAGACTACACAAAGCCTACATGGACCTTCGGACTGACGCCACCAAAGCAGCCTTTTTCAGATGCCGGCGCCTTGTACAACAACGGCTGCGGGAGATGCAGGATGCCTGGATGATCCGAAAGGCTGAAGAAATCCAGGGGTATGCGGACCGCAATGAAATGAAAAACTTTTTCAAAGCCATCAAGGCCATCTACGGCCCGTGTATCAAGGGGTCCGCACCGCTGCTCAGCTCTGATGGGACAACACTGCTGACAGAGAAATCGCAAATTCTGAAGCGCTGGGCCGAGCACTTCAGAAGTGTCCTTAATTGCTCATCAGCCATCTCCGATGCTGCCATTGACCGGCTCCCTCAAGTGGACACGAACAATGACCTGGATCTGCCGCCTTCCCTACCAGAAACCATCCGGGCCGTGCAGCAGATTTCCAGCGGTAAAGCACCGGGATCCGACGCAATCCCACCGGAAGTCTACAAGCACGGTGGGCCCCGGCTGATGGCAGAACTCACAACACTCTTCCAGGAGATGTGGCGCCAAGGACAAGTTCCTCAGGATTTCAAAGACGCGACCATCGTCCATCTCTACAAACGGAAGGGGAACCGGCAACTCTGTGATAATCACAGAGGCATCTCGTTGCTCAACATCGCCGGGAAGATCTTCGCCCGTATCCTTCTCAATCGTCTTAACGGTCATCTAGAGCAGGGCCTGCTCCCGGAAAGCCAATGTGGCTTCCGCCGACACCGCGGGACAACCGATATGATCTTCGCCGCCCGCCAGCTACAAGAGAAGTGTCAGGAGATGCGAACTCACCTTTACACTACCTTCGTGGATCTAACGAAAGCCTTTGACACGGTGAATCGTGACGGACTGTGGAAAGTCATGCAGAAATTTGGTTGTCCTGAGCGGTTCACGCACATGGTGCGTCAGCTTCATGACGGGATGACGGCGCGCGTCACTGACAACGGGACGGTATCCGAAGCATTCGCAGTGACCAACGGAGTAAAGCAGGGCTACGTACTGGCCCCCACCCTCTTCAGTCTCATGTTCTCGGCTATGCTGATGGACGCCTACCGTGATGAGCAGCCTGGTATTCGCATCGCCTACAGAACTGACGGGCGCCTTCTCAACAGTCGGCGTATGCAGGCTCCAACGCGCGTGTCTACGACTACAGTCCATGACTTGCTCTTCGCGGACGACTGCGCCCTTAACACCGTGACGGAGGAGGACATGCAAAGGAGCATGGACCTCTTCGCCGAAGGCTGCGCCGATTTTGGATTAACAATCAGTACAGCCAAAACGGTTGTCATGCACCAGCCGCCACCCAGCGCGGAATACAATGCTCCTCGAATCAATGTCAACGGTGCTCAACTCAAAAAACGTGGAGACCTTCGCTTATCTAGGAAGCACGATTTCGCGCAACACGAGAATCGATGACGAGGTTGCCCAACGGATTTCCAAAGCTAGTCAGGGCTTCGGCCGGCTGCAGGCCTCCGTGTGGAATCGCCACGGTATTCACCTGAACACCAAACTGAAGATGCACAAGGCCGTCGTCTTGTCGACACTCCTTTACGGAGCGGAAACCTGGACCGTCTACTCGAACCAAGCCAGGAAGCTGAATCACTTTCATCTCAGCTGCCTCCGCAGAATACTGAAGCTGAGATGGCAAGACAGGATACCGGACACGGAAGTCCTGGAGCGGACCGGAATCCTCAGCATCCATGCCATGCTGAGGCAAGTGCAGCTGCGATGGAGCGGCCACTTGGTAAGAATGGACGACGAGCGACTACCCAAACGACTTTTTCTACGGAGATGTCGCTACGGGTTCTCGTCGGCAGGGGGTCAAAAACGACGCTACAAGGACACTTTTGAAGAAATCGCTGAAGCAACTGCAAATCAACTCGGCGACCTGGGAAGACCTCGCCCAGGATAGACCGGCATGGAGAAGATCAGTGAAGACTGGTTCAGCAATCTACGAGGCCAACCGGATCGCCGCCGCCAAGGCCAAAAAGAGCGGCACGAAAGTCACCAGCGCCCCGCACCAACACCGCCAATGCCCAGGCCCTGCCAACATGCCCGCGCTGTCAACGCATCTTCCGCGCGCGAATCGGCCTGGTCGGACATCTTCGGACGCAATGCACCAACAATCCCACAATTCCAATTTCTACGTCAAATTCTGCCAACCCTCATTCTGACTCCCCACCCTCACTCCTGACATCAATTCCATTACTCCCACCATCATAGAGACCACATCCATCTACTCATCGCCTGTTACCCCCACCACCGCAACCACCATTGACTTCGCCTTCACTACTACCACCACAACCACCATCAGCGATGGGGAATCTCTCCTAAGCTGTACTCAATGCGACCGCACATTCACCTCACGCATCGGCCTGGTCGGTCACTTGCGAATACATCGTACAGAGACCGGTGAGCCAGTGCCTGGAACACCATCACACAGCAGAGATCGTCGCCTCCACTGCCCTCACTGTACTCGCGCATTCACTCATCGCATGGGCCTATTCGGTCACATGCGCATCCATGACAGCGGAATTCACCACAATGCCGACAACACCGATACACCATTCACACCCTCCGCTCCTGCCATTCTTAGCGCCCCTGCCACCCCCACTACCATGAATGACATCGCCCCAGCCTCTACCGATTTCTCCTGCCCACACTGCGCCCGCAACTGCAACTCACGCATCGGCCTGGCCGGTCACCTGCGAATCCATCGCACGGAGGCTGGTGAACCAGTGCCTGGGGCTCCGACATATAGTCGACGCGCCCGCCTTCACTGACCTCCTTGCTCCCGCACATTTACACACCGCATGGGCCTCTTAGGACACATGCACCTCCACGACAACCTCCGGTAAACCACCGGAGGCTAAGCTGCATCAGCACACACTACCTACACCAATACATCGACTACACCCTCACAATCACCATTTACCAGAGTATATCACGGTTTCCTAGAAACCGTGGCTGGGAAGTCTGCCAATCTGACGCTTCCACCAGACCACGCCGTCGGCTCAGTGTATGTGCTGTGTGTCGAGTGGCTGACCAGTGGACTGGGAGTCAGACGGCGATGGCTGCTCCATATCCCCTGAGATTGTGAATCCTGGTGTGTGCGTTATGGGGCCAGGTCGTGCTGTGGCGCGCGAAGACGGGTACGCCGATCCGTCAGTTAATGCGCCCACTCCCACATCAGGCAACTGACCGGCTCGGACAGTAGTCTGACTGTGGGGTGGGGAGAGAGTGAGGTCGACAGCTCAGTGCATATTCCTCACTATAAACAATCTGACGCGCTTGAAACTATCACGGTGCGCTAAAAGCCGTGGCTTGAAGGTTGCCAACTGACGGGATAACTCGGACCGCGTGGCCAGCCCAATGTGTGTTTTGTGTGGAGTGGCTGACTGGCGGACTGAGAGTCAGGTTGCAATGGCTCCTTCTTAATGTGGCCTTTATGGCACTCCCACTCCGTGGGATCCGAGCCAGGTGTGGTGGCACGCCCAGGGGCGGCTCCGGCCGCGCCAGCCACCTGCGCCCTCTCCCATCTCCGGTCTTCTTGACTCTGTCTTGACACCGGGCTCAGGTGGGGGAGGAGGAGAGAGTGCGGTAGCTGCAGCGCAAGGCTACTATCACTTAAAACTAATTCACGCGCAAGTCACCGTCCCTGCACCACCTGGTGTGGAGCATACGGTGGACCTCGTCGAAATCGACGGTCGAACTGTCGGGGGTGTAGGGGGTACTAGTTAGGGATAGCATCACACAGGTAGTATTTGGTCGCTCAATCTGTCTCGGAGAGGTGGTGAATGCTCTTTTGGCCGCCTCTAGCTGGTACCCAACTCTCACCTGTGGCTCCTCGGAGCTGTTTAGTCCCAGCGGCCACACCCCGGGCAACCGCCACGACCGGTGGGCTAAACGAGATGAGGGTCTCCGGTGTTGTGTGTGTCTTCACACCCGGTACGTCTGCTCCCTTCCCCCTGCTCATTATCATCTACCATCCTCCCTGCTCTTCCCCCTCTCTCCTCTTCCCAGCCTACTCCTCCTCCCAGCCTACATATCCTACTCCCCATCTACTTTTCCTCCCCTCCCCTCCTCTTTCCCCTCTATCCTCCTCTCTTTTACTCTTACTGCTCCCCCTTCCCATCTCCCTCTCTCCTGCCTTACCTCCTGCCCCAAGATCGAAAAAGTCCTACGGCGAGGGCGTCATGCAATCACGTAGGTGGCTCAGGTGAATCGGTCATTCTCTCACTAACCTAAATCGTAACCCATAATGGAGTTTGGTAGCCGCCTGGGATGACTTAGCAACCCTATTTAGGGACAGCACTGCTTACCCCCTCGCGGGGGAAGGTGTTAGAAAAGATGCCCTTAACAAATTCTGGGTCTCACTATAGCTGCGACAGACCATGGCTAGCAGACTGCAATAACATGCGGTTGAAAACTCTAGACAATATAAAAACAACTCCTCTCACAATCCCCCCCCCCCACCATACCCTCCGGGGTACCCCCGGACTGCTCGAGTGTGCTTGCTCACTCTAGCAGCCTGGAATGTTCAATCCCTTTAAGACAATCCCAGGAGCAACCGAAGGGAACGGAGGACGCGCTAGTCGCTCGGGAGCTGACGCGCTACAAGGTGGACATTGCTGCTCTCAGCGAGACCCGATTCTCTGAACAGGGTCAGCTGGATGATGTGGGTTCCCGCTACACCTTCTTCTGGAGCGACCGGCCAAAGGCAGAGAGAAGCGACGCTGGTGTTGCCTTTGCCATCCGTAACGACATCGTGGGACGTCTGCCCTGTCTGCCGCAGGGTATCAATGATCGCCTGATGAGCCTCCGCCTGCCTCTTCGGGGAGCCCAGTTCACCACCATCATCAGCGCCTACGCTCTCCCAAGGATGAGCTCTGATGCGGCGAAGGACAAATTCTACGAGGACCTGCACGCCCTGCTGGCGGCTGTGTCGAAGGTGGACAAGTTAATTGTCCTTGGTGACTTCAACGCCCGCGTCGGGATGGATCACGCTGCCTAACAGGGAGTGCTAGGTCCCCACGGTCTCGGTAGCTGTAACGATAACGGCCTCCTTCTGCGCACGTGTGCGGAACACCGTCCCCTGCTGACCAACACCTTCTTCCGCCTTCCCACGTGGGAGAAGGCCACGTGGATGCACCCTCGGCCGTGGCGCTGGCAGATGCTGGACTATGTTCTCGTCCGGAGATGAGATCGACAGGACGTGCTGGTAACCAAGGCTATCCGAGATGCCGATGGTTGGACAGATCACCGCCTCGTCATCTCCCAGATGAGGCTCCGACTGCAACCCCGACGAAGGCCCCATGGTAAGCGGCCACCAGGTAAGTTAAATACTCTTTTGTTAAATTTGCCTGCTCATCGTTTTGATTTCGGAGGGACATCGTAGGATGTCTGCCCTGTTTGGCACAGGAAATCACCGATCTCCTGATGAGCCTCCGCCTGCCTCTTCGGGGAGACAAGTTCGCCAGCATCATAAGTGCCTAGGCACCCCCACTGACGAGCTCAGTCGATAAAACGAACAAATTCTATGAGGATATACACGCCCTCCTGGCGACTGTGCCGAAGGCGGATAAGTTAACTGTCCTTGGTGACTTAAGCGCCGGCGTCGGGACATACTGTGCCTCGTGGAGAGGAGTTCTGGGTCCTAGCGGTCTCGCTGGCTTCAATGACAACGATCTTATTCTCCTACAAACCTATGCCGAACACCGTCTTATTCTGACCAGCACCTTTTTCCACCTCCCGATGCGGCAAAAGGCGACCTGGGTACACCCATGGTTGAAACACTGGCACCTCTTGGAGTATGTTCTCATCTGAAGGCGAGTTCAACAGGACGTGCTGGCGACAAAGGCGATCCCCGGTGCCGACGAATGGACGGATCACCGCCTCTTCATCTCCAAGATGAGGCTTCGTATGCAACCACGCAGGAGACCCCAATGTACTCGTCTACCAGGTAAGCTGAATGCTGTTTTGTTGAATATGCCTGCTCACCATCTCCATTTAAGCAACGAACTGGCCAACTGACTAGCCAACCTTCCAGTCGCCGACGCGGACATCTCCGTGGAGAACCGCTGGTGTCAGCTGAGGGACACCATCCAATCCACCACCCTGGTTGTCCTCGGCTGCGCACATCATCAGCACCAAGACCAGTTCGATGACAACGACGCAGCTATCAACGCTCTGCTCGTGAAGAAAAACCAGTTTTACAAAGCCTACGTCGATCACCCTACCGCTGCAAAGAAGACTGCCTTCTACCGAAGTCGCCGTACAGCAACGGCTGTGGGAGATGCAGGATGACGCGCAAAACCGAGGATATCCAAGGGTACGCGGACCGAAACGAATGGAAGAACTTCTTCGCCGCCACCAAGGCTG
Source organism: Schistocephalus solidus (assembly GCA_017591395.1). Taxonomy (NCBI): domain Eukaryota; kingdom Metazoa; phylum Platyhelminthes; class Cestoda; order Diphyllobothriidea; family Diphyllobothriidae; genus Schistocephalus; species Schistocephalus solidus. Next base: position 19,032 of record WEDG01006737.1, on the reverse strand, counting down.
TCTACGGACCTTCCGTCAAAGGCGCCGCGCCTCTTCTCAGTGCCGACGGTAGGACGCTACACAATGAGAACACGCAAATCCTGATGCGATGGGCAGAACATTTCCAAAGCATTCTCAACCAACCCTCAACCATCTCTGACGCCGCCATCGAGCGTCTGCCTGAAGTGGAAATCAACGCCCACCTTGATCTTCCGCCCGATCTCGAAGAAACCATCCGAGCCGTGCAGCAACTCTCCAGCGGGAAAGCCCCTGGCTCGTACTTGATACCTACTGAGATTTACAAGCATGGTTGACCCCAACTGATGAACCAACTCACAATGCTCTTCCAGGCGATGTGGCACCAAGAAAAATCAGGATTTCAAAGACGCAACCATTGTCCACCTCTGCAAGAAGAAAGGGAACCGCCAACTGTGTGACAACCACAGAGGAATCTAGTTGTTGAACATCGCCGAAAGATCTTCGCTCGAATTCTCCTCAATCGTTTGGGCGCTCATCTAAATCAGACGGCTCCCGGAAAGCCAATGTGGCTTCCGCCGACACCGCGGAACAACTTGCATGATCTCCGCTGCCCGCTTTCTACAAGATAAGTGCCAGGAGATGCTAACGCACTTCTACACAACGTTCGTGGATCTGACACGGTGAATCGCGATGGGCTGTGGAAAATCATGCAGAATTTCTGCCGTGCTGAACGGTTCACACATGCACCCATCCACGAACTTCTCTTCGCTGACGACTGCGCACTCAATGCAACGACAGAAGAGCAAATGTAAAGGAGCATATACCTCTTCGATGTCGCCTGTGACAACTTCGTACTTCGCATCAACACCGAGAAAACGGTTGTGATGAATCAGCCGCCGCCAAATACCATCTGCACCGCAGCTCACATTAATGTCAACGGCGCCCAAGTGAAATCTGTGGATACCTTCACGTATCAAGACAGCAATCTCTCCCACAGCACCAAAGTTGTCGATGAGATCGCCCATCGGATTTCCAAAGCCAGCCAAGTCTTTGCACGCATGCAGAACGTGGTCTGGAATCGACACGGTTTCCACCTCAACACCTAACTCAAGATGTACAAAGCTGTCATATTGCCGACGCTGCTATATGGAGGACGATCTACCAAAAGCAGGCGCGGAACCTCAACCACTTCCACCTCAGCTGCCTTCACAGATTACTAAAGCTGATATAGCAAGACAGGATCCTGGACATGGAAGTGTTGGAAACAAACAGGCCTTCTCAGCATTTGACGCTCAGCTGAAACAACTGCAAGTACACTGTAGTGGCAACCCTTATGAGGATGGACGACGAATGACTACCAAACGGACTCTTCTATGGAGATGTCACCAAGGGTTCTCGTCGACAAGGGAGTCAAGTACGACGCTAAAAGGACTCTTTGAAGACCTCCCTGAAGCAACTGCAGATCAAACCGGTGACCTTGGTGGATCTTGCTCGGAACCGACCGGCCTGAACGAGGACAGTAAAGATAGGGGCAGCAATCTATGAAGCTAATTGGATGACTGCCGTCAAGGCCAAACGATCGGCACGAAAAGCACCAGCGCCCCGGAACAACACCGCCAATGCCCAGACCCTTCCAGCATGCCCGTGCTGTCAACGCATCTGCCGCGGGTGAATCGGCCTGGTCGGACATCTTCGGATGCAATGCACCAACAATCTGACAATTCCAACTTCTACGTCAAATTCTGCCAAACCCTCCTTCAGACTCCCCCACCCTCACTCCTGGCATCAATTCCATTACTCCCACAATCATAGAGACCACATCCCTCTACTAATCGCCTGTTACCCCCACCACCGCAACCACCACCACCACCACCACCACCGTCAGCGATGGGGACTCTCTCCTAAATTGTCCTCAATGCGACCGCACATTCACCTCACGCATCGGCCTGGTCGGTCACCTGTGAATCCATCGTACAGAGACTGGTGAACCAGAGCCTGGAGCACCAACACACAGCAGCGATCGTCGCCTCCACTGTCCTCACTGTCCTCGCGCATTCATTCATTGCATGGACCTATTCGGTCACATGTGCATCCATAATGTTGGAATTCACCGCAATGCCGACAGTACCAAAACCCCATTCACACCCTCCGCTCCTGCCATTCTTACCGCCACTACCGCCCCCACTTCCACAAATGACATCCGCCCAGCCTCTCCCGATTTCTCCTGCCCACACTTTGCCCACAACTTTGACTCACGCATCGGCCTGGTCGGTCACCTACGAATCCATTGCACAGAGGCTGATGAACCAGTGCCTGGGGCTCCAACATACAGTCGACGTACCCGCCTCCACCGCCCTTACTGCTCCCGCACCTTTACACACCGCATGGACCTGTTACGACACATTCGCATGCACGAAAAACTGCGGTAAATCAACGAAGGCTAAGCCACATCAGCGCGCACTACATCCACCAATACATAGACAACACCCTCTCCATCATCATGTACCTGTGAATATCACAGCGTCCTAGAAACCGTGGCTTGGAAGGCTGCCAATCTGATGCTTACACCAGACCACACCGTCGACTCAGTGTAGGTACTGTGCGTGTCGAGTGGCTGACCAGTGGACTGTAAGTCAGGCGGCGATGGTTCCTCCATAGCCCCTGATTTAGTGAATCCTGGTGTGTGTGTTATGGGGGCCCGGTCGTGCTGTGGCGCGCGAAGACGGGTATGCCAACCCGTCAGCCAATGCACCCACTCCCAAATCAGACAACTGACTGGCTCGGATGGTGGTCTGACTGTGGGGGTGGGGGAGAGAGTGAGGTCAACAGCCCAGCGCATTTTCCTCACTATAAACAAGCTGAGGCGTTTGAAACTATCACGGTGCGCTAAAAGTCGTGGCTTGGAAGGTTGCCAATTGACGGGATAATTCGGACCGCGTGGTCAGCCCAATGTGTGCTTTTGTGTGGAGTGGCTGGCTGGCGGACTGAGAGTCAGGCTGCAATGGCTCCTTCTTAATGTGACTTTTATGGCACTCCAACTCAGTTGGGATCCGAGCCGCCCTCTCTTCTATTGTTGTGTTCTTGTTTGGAGTATAACCACAGTGCGTGGACCGGCATCCTCTCCCGCCTGCGGTCTTCTTGGCTGTGCTTTGACACCAGGTCCATGTGGGTGAGTGGAACATAGACTGAGGTAGATGTATCGCAAGTCTATCTCACTATAATCCAGCTCAAGTCACCGTCCCTGAACAGCATACGGTGGACATCGTCAGAGCCGAATTCGGTCAAATGGCTGCAGGTCAGCGGGTCCGGAAGCTCTCACCGCGAGAGTGAATGTCCTTGAGGTTGCATGAACAAGGACGCCAGACAGCATAATTTTACTGCAACATAACAGAAGAACCATTGGGTCTTAGATTTCTCAATTTTCCTTCTCACCATAGAATGCAAACTGACATATAGAAGGGAATGGTCGTCTATGGCGGCAGGAGTGGATCTCATCAAACAACCAGTATGCAGGCAGGTGAAAAAAAAACCAGCAGAATTTTCGTTCTGTTTATCAAAAGGAGTTCTGTAAACTGGGCATTATGGGCTGAAAAATTAAAAATTTGCATAAATTTCGTTTCTCTTGCTAAGCCAGAATGGAAAACAGCTCACGGTTAATTCGAACCAATAACACACACCTTGTGTTTGGACATCAAAGAAGCTTATCCTCAGAATTTTTAAAAATCCTTTATTTTAGAAGAGAACCGCGACGCTCTAAACAGTTCAATAATGAAAATATCTGAGGAATGACAGAACTCTATACACAAACAGGGGTGGTACGCTCGAGCCTCTCAGCAACTTTAACTGGTAAGAAGTATACGCGATCGCTGGGACAAGAATTTTATTCGCTTGACGTTGCGAACTGACGCTCGAGCCCTACATCCGAGACTGTATCAGACCGGATGCCTCCGATGATGGTTTCGAACCTGAATCCAAAACGTTAGGCGAATAATTTTTTGTCCCCTTGATCGCGTCTACTTCTTCTTAATTTCTTCCTGGGACTTGCATTTTCGCCTGTATCGGCAACTATAACTGCATCCGTGGAAGCCGCGAGGTAGACATAATCATCGATGGTCCATCTCGTTTTAAGCAACAAACTTCAGAAGGTGAATCTATCGACTGGTATCGACATTTCGATCTTTGCGAAGGACAATGTCTAGCATGCTCTCCAAAACGTGATGGGCGCAGGAAGGTGACATGTGCGCGACGTAATTTATAGTGACAGCCGACTTGCGTCGCATCTGCCGCACTCCCTCGCCCTTCATTCATATTGGTCCGTTGACAAGACAGAATCAAAAAGACCGGAAGTAGGCTCAACTGCAGTGACTGAAAGAGCTTAACGACACACGCCTACACATAATATAGAGGACCTGGTCCCCACACTATGTACCAGGCCTTCACAGGGGGGTAACTCGGATCTCACGTGCTCGAGTGTCATAAAGGCCACATATAGGGGGGAGTTATTGAACCTTAGTCTCAGTCCTGGTAAGGACCGACTTAACTCGTCCGGTGGAAAACCTTTGCTAATGACTTTATAGCTTCAAACGCGTCAGATTTATTTTTGTGAGACAGAGGCTGCCATGTGCGACCCTACGGTCTTGCACAGACTTGGGGACGTTGCGGACGCGGCGGCTGGACGTGCCCACGTCTGGCAGCCAACTTCCTCCAATCCCTTCTGCGATAGTTCTGTACAGAATAAACTATCCTCCCAAGTGGCGTAACCGGGCCAGAAGGTCCTAGCGGTTAGGGTCACCCCTATCAATTTAGCCTGCTGCGATAAGGCTGATGGGCGGGCTTCTCTCTCTCTCGTCCACAATGAGAGCCTGTCAGTTGGGCGCAATGGCCAGCAAGACGTGAAGCCAACACCTAGTTCGGCCGTCGTTTTCGACAATGTCCACCATATACTCCACAACCTGGTGGTGTGGGGACGGTGACTTGCGCTGGATTAGAGTGATAATAGGCTTTCGCAGCATCTCCCTCACTCTCTGTTCCACTCCTCACCGAACACAAACACCTACGCATGCCAACATAACCCCACGTATAGCAGCACGTATGGATTTGTAGTGACCCAACACCGTCCGCATGTTGAACGCTGAACCTCTCGTGGCTGCATGCACGTACGTACCAGTCGCTGGCTGGCCCTCGACCATCTTGGCTGTCCACACTGGCCAATCATCTTCAAGGCTGACTCACACATGGCCTCGCTGGAGGCCCTGTGATGACCTCACGGTCTCACACACTTGAGATGTCGCAGACGCGGCAGCCGGAAATGCCCTCGTCTGGCAGCCAACTTCCTCCAACCCCTTTAGCGATAGGTCTGTACAGAATCAACTATCCTCCCAACTTGCCCCCGCTTCTACTCTTCTTTTACGGAACCGGGCCAGAATGTCGTGGCGGCTAGGGTCTCCCCTGTGATCTTAGCTCGCTGTGCTATATTCTGACTGACTCTGTGCAGCCGGATTAACTCGCACCGTGAGACCTTATGACTCTCTTGTGGTTCAGCACACCCCCAACGCAGCCTACTCTGGGTAGTTGTATCCGTGTCCAGTTCGCAAACGAAATCGTGTTTTGAGGAGAAATAAGTAATTATTTATGGAAATTGTCTTCCAATAGCTTTTATTAACAGCTCGGTCATTCCGGTAAAGTGATCATCATAAAATTCAAAAAGAACGATGGCCTGGAAACACAGTAAGAACACCCTTGAAAAAAATTATACACGAAATCACCCAGGATTACATGGGAAATGCTAGGCGTAGGACAAAGTCTAACATTAATTCTACCACTTCTCACTTAACATTTACGCCAAGTTTCACATCGACGTCAAGCCCTAACCCAAAACTCTAAGTAAAAAGGGCAAAATAGTGCGAAAAATTTTGCCAGAGGTTCTGTCAAAATGTAGGAGATCCTCAGCCATCTTTCTTACTTGCCGAGAAGCTGTAACGCTGGCAGCAGAGGATGCAATACAATTCACTAAACCGAATCTCGGTTTCCGGTAAAAATTAGAACAAAAGGCAAAGCAAGTGAGGACATACAATAAAAAAAGAAGTCGGTATGACGCTTCACTAATCGCATTGGTAGGGTTTGACCAACTGTACACTGACCAAACTGACCAAGTTTGAGTCGGGGTCTGTCCAGACCTGGTGTTTGGGTGCAGTGACCGTACCACCGGCGTCTGCTGTTACGCTTTGGCTCCCTGTCTCTATCTGATGAATACGTCCAGCGCACGTACTCCAACCCCTGGGATTTGGTGCCGCACTCACTGTACCAGTGGCCTTATTTATTTCGGGGCTCATTCACCTCAAGGTCATTCAGTTTTCGTCACAAAGGCTCTGTAGCCATGCAACTTTTATACTCAGCTTTTCAAATTGACCAAAATTTTTTTCCTATATATACATAGGCTGGTACATTTTTCTCATTAGATACTGCTTTTTACCACTCTGGTTATTTTAAATGCAAAAATGATGTCATTTGCGAACGATGCTAGCACCGCTTTGAAGGAAGAAAATCTGGAGCAAATTTTGCAACTCGTTCACGGACAGCTGTTGATGCTGTCCACAGTTGCAGTTGGATAGTTTCTTATGCTCCGGTGTTATCTCTTTTGTGTACCCATTTATAGCAACGCCGAAAAGAGGTCGTTTTTTGAAAATTTTCAAATGATAATTTCAAAATAAAGCGTATATATCTCAATCCTAGAGGCAATGACCCGCAGCTACTCGACTGAATTCAACTCGGACACGCGTGTTTAGACAGTCGCCGCTAACACCCTCTCTCTCTTTTCCCTCAAGCACATCTCTGGCCTCGCCAATATCCACTGGCGCCCGCGAGAGCAACTCATGGTTTGGTTCACAATAACACTCTCAGTCGGGTGCCTTCCATACGACTGTGGTGCCTCGAAAGTACAACCACAAGCTTCAGCAGCCGCACGTCTACCTGCCCCTACGCACTAAACTTCTTTCAGCCCTCTGAAATTTTCAGCCTCGGTATGATGTCATCATCGCTTCTGGCTAAGCAATAACACTCTGTAAGAGGCCCCACCACTTACAGTCATCCGAAACTAACAGTCTACTGCAAGGCGGACACGGACAAACTATCAGACCACTCATCCAGAGGCCTTTCGGTGCGCGTTGGAGGCCCGTCTTGCGTCCGGCTGCCAGCTCGTTCTAACAGCACATTCTTCCTCCACTCTGTAGAAAGTACAATACCCATATTTATCGGCGTCTACATTTTCTTCCTACTTGACACCCGAATTGAGGGTCTGCCTGTTATTTTAGTTCCCGTGGCAGGATTACGACTGTCTGAGGTAGCCAACTGAGCCAACTAGGACAGTTTCGCTCTCGTTTGCAATATAAAAATGATACGGTTTCACCATCGCGTACTCGCTCTAGCAGCATTAAACCGTCAAGGTTATCGTAAGCCAGATTTATCTGGCGTGCTGTATTTGAATTGTCTGCTCAACTATGCGGCGTGATGTCCCTGTTGGTACGACACGGGCAAACTTAAGTCCTTGTTGTCCGGGACTGCATTACAACAGCCCTGCGTTCTCGCGATGGCCACCCAAGCGCGCATCGCACAAGGTCTGAGCCAACTGACCAGACCCAATTTTGGACTTGTTGTATGCAGATTCCGTGGAGTTCATTTCCAAAAAACTTTGCTGATTTCTATTTATTTCTACCGAATGGAGATCCTGCAGTGGAATGTGTGGGTCTCAGGAAGCTGTCATACTGATTCTCCGGCTAAAACAATCGCCAGACTGACTGTTTTCACTTTTACAGAGTATTTGGCATTTTAAGGGCCTCAGAATAAGCCTACAAGGAAAAAATTTTGTTTTAGTGTATTAAAATACGCCCGTTTTAAATGTTACACAACCCTTAATAGAATTAGACAAATTGGGTTTTCGTGACTAATTATTTCCTTCCCATTTTTACTGGCTTCTATGTTTTGTGAACTACGTACAAGGATTGCCGGATTCGTCCACAACACATTCATTCAGTTCCCTGCACCTTCATTCGGCCGTCAGATCCTTGGCTTATTTCTATAACGGTGGGTGTGAGACTGGCGTGTGCGTTATGGGGGCCAGGTCGTGCTGTGGCGCGCGAAGACGGATACGCCGATCCGTCAGCCAATGCGCCCACTCCCACATCAGGCAACTGACCGGCTCGGACAGTAGTCTGACTGTGGGGTGGGGGAGAGAGTGAGGTCGACAGCTCAGCGCATATTCCTCACTATAAACAATCTGACGCGCTTGAAACTATCACGGTGCGCTAAAAGCCGTGTCTTGGAAGGTTGCCAACTGACGGGATAACTCGGACCGCGTGGTCAGCCCAATGTGTGTTTTGTGTGGAGTGGCTGACTAGCGGACTGAGAGTCAGGCTGCAATGGCTCCTTCTTAATGTGGTCTTTATGGCACCCCCATTCTGTGGGATCCGAGCCAGGTGTGGTGGCACGCCCAGGGGCAGCTCCGGCCGCGCCAGCCACCTGTGCCCTCTCCCATCTCCGGTCTTCTTGACTGTGTCATGAGACCGGGCTCAGGTGGGGGAGGAGAAGAGAGTGCGGTAACGTTGAATGCCGCGGTTGGAAGGTTGCCAACTGACAATTACACTCAGACCTCGCAGTTAGTTCAATGTGTGTTGTGTGGAGTGGCTGACTGGTGGTCTGAGAGTCAGGCTGCGATGGCTCCTTCTTAACGTGACCTCTGGCTATCTCACACATGTGAGATGTAAGCCGTTCAACCCCCTGTTCTGTGAAATCCTGGTGCTTGTGTTTGGGGGGCCAGGTCGTGTACGTAGTACACGTAGGCGAGGTCACTAGCAGCTGCGCCCGCTTCCGCATCAGACAACTGACCGGCTCGGACAGTGGTCTGATTGTGGGGGTGGAGGAGAGAGTGAGGTCGACAGCTCAGCGCATTTTCCTCACTATAAACAATCTGACGCGCTTGAAACTATCACGGTGCGCTAAAAGCCGTGGCTTGGAAGGTTGCCAACTGACGGGATAACTCGGACCGCGAGGTCAGCCCAATGTGTGTTTTGTGTGGAGTGGCTGACTGGCGGACTGAGAGTCAGGTTGCAATGGCTCCTTCTTAATGTGGCCTTTATGGCACTCCCACACCGTGGGATCCGAGCCAGGTGTTGTGGCACGCCCAGGGGCGGCTCCGGCCGCGCCAGCCACCTGCGCCCTCTCCCATCTCCGGTCTTCTTGACTCTGTCTTGACACCGGGCTCAGGTGGGGAGGAGGAGAGAGTGCGGTAGCTGCAGCGCAAGGCTACTATCACTTAAAACTAATTCACGCGCAAGTCACCGTCCCTGCACCACCTGGTGTGGAGCATACGGTGGACCTCGTCGAAATCGACGGTCGAACTGTCGGGTGTGAGAGGTGCAAGCATCGCATGTCAGCCACTCCTAACAGGTGACAGAATCATTCGGCAACAGTCCGTTGGGATCATTATGTGAGTAATTACAAAGGGCTAATTAACATCTGCTGACCACAGGGTCGGTGTGAGTTTAATCACGTGATTTTCGCTTGTACAGCCTTCGTTTCTTCCTCAGTACGGCCATGGCCTGGGAGATGGACCGTCCATGCGGGCAAGTGGGGCGTAAACACCAAACTTAGATCAATGATATGGTCAAAGGTCAGCCGGAGCTTGTCCGTTGAGACTTGACAACAAAAAGCTGTCCTAGTTCCTAATATATTGGAAATACTACATATAAATGTAAATAGCTCACCGGAACTGGTTTTGTATTGTCGCTGCCTTTTCGGAGAGCTTGACCGACTCTCCATTGTCAAAGTGTCTACTGCCGATATCGATCAGTGTTTTGAATGACATGCTGAATTTGTCGGCCTTGGACTGATCAATTTTTCTCTCGGTCGCTGCCTCGATTTCTGCGTGGATGTTTGTACACCTTGATGACCGCTGATGTTGGGCAACTTCATATCGGCCGAGGGTGCTTGTAAGCCTGCCTCCGTCAAGCAGTACAAACATCCACACAGAGACCGAGGCAGCGAACGAGAGGAAAATCGATCAGTCCAAGGCCGAAAAGTTCCCCCTGTCATTCAAAACACTGATCCATATTAGCAGTAGACGCTTTGAAAATGGAAAGCCGACCAAGTCCTCTGAACTGTCAACGACAAAACAAACCAGTTCCCATGAACACTTTACATTTATCTGAATTTCATCCTGGGACTGAGTAAATACTGCATTTTAATAAGGCAGGTAAATGAGGTAAGGGTTTCTCTTTCAGTTTCAAGAAGAGAGTGACGGATATAAAGGTAAGTCTTCCAAGCATCTCAGGAGGAACGGACTAGGAGGCTTATTTACACAATTGGCAGGCATGGTCGTTATAGGTCAAGGCATTCGGGGTCCACGATTCAGCTTCATCCGACAACAAATGGTCTTCTCTACTCCAGTGTCCAGTAATCGGGAGAACAGTTATAAAGACCAGCGTCATTACTGCGTAAGCTCTGCCCCAAGTCAGAGCAGGCGAAAATGCATGCTGTGATTACTTAATCGCCCCGATACCATAATTCCTACAGGGAATATTTTATTTTCGAAAGGGAAGCCTTATGAAGGCTGATGGTCTGGTTCCGCCAGCTTCTACCTCTATGTAGGAACGAACCCAGGGACGAATCCGGCCTCACTACCACATTCGACTCCCCAGGTTACCAGCTATTCTGAAGCCTCATTCCGGTTTTCCCCATCTTTGAGTCCACAATCGAATTCTCATCCTCAATTTTCAAAAATACACCCTCGTCACGTGATTCCAAAAAGGAACATTGCATTGCTCAGGGTGTCCACAAGTGCGTTCCTAATTAGCTTTCCGTATTACATGCCCTGCTCGGCCTAATCGATCAGTGTCACTGTCGATGTCAGTGTCGGCCTAATCGTGAACCATGTCAAGGCACTATGTTAGCTGTTGCGTCCCCTTCCCAGCATCAGTTGATAGACCGAGTCGAACTATTGACTGGTACCTGGGAGAGGGAAGATAGGGTGACGTACTCAGCACATATTCCTCAATATAAACAATCTGACGTGCTTCGATCTCCCACGGTGAGATAAAAGCTGCGGCTGCTGCGACTGATATTCAGGCTGTAATGGCTCCTTCCTAAGGTTGCCTTGGTTGCATTCCTAATCAACTGGGGTCCGAGCCGCTCTCTGTGTTGTTCGTGTGAAATCATGGGCCAATTTGCGCGTACTTGGCGTGTTTAGCACGTGGTCGGGTTGTTCAGTCTTGCCAGGCACTGCGCCTGATTGCACCTGCGGTATTCTGGCTCTGGTGGGTTAGGGAGGAGAAATTGCGTTAGACGCTGCGCAAGTCCTCCAGCAGTATAAAGTAATTCACGCGCAAGTCACGTTTCCTAGGCCCACCCTGCTATGGGATAAATGGTCGACATAGTCGGAAACGACGGCTGACCTGTCAGATAACCTGGCCGGTGCAATTCTACCCAACAGCGAAATTTATCCGTGATGTGCGTTGGCCTTCCAGGAAACAAGCTTGATGCGCGACAGTCGCAGCCACATGCGCTAGTCACTTCATTTTGACGACCGCCTTACGTCTAACTCCCGTCTGTGGTACCACGAGGTTTTACTAAGTGCAGATCATAAGTCCCAGTGACCACTTCAACCAATGAACCAATTAGTGTCAGCTGGCGAACTTGCGAAGGAAGTCTGATTTTCCCGGTAGGGATTAGCAAACCCTATCGTGACACACTTGGCCGATGGCTTCTTGGTATTCGAGATAGTAAAAGGTTTTATTCAAAGCGTGTTGACGTCAGTTTTTCGCGAAAGAGAATGATTCACGGAGTCGTACCATGAGCAATACCTTGTTTTGGCATGAATTTGCGACAAGATTCTTAGCACTCAAAAAGGGTACTATTTTACGACCCTACTATCGATCCACTTTTCTGTGAGGTAGAAGTCCAGTTTGGAGCAGTAAGCAGCTCTCTCTATACTGACAATTTTAAAATGATCTTTGTGCACGAACATTTTGAATCTCCCAGAAGCTGGATGGAATATTCCCAAAGACAATTCTTCTAGAAAAAAAGGCTCTCATACATCCTTACGTTATCTAGTGAGCATCGATCAGGTTTTGCAACCAGTCGTGGAGTAGGAAAGGATTCACTCGCCTGTGCTTTGACATTTGTTCTACAAAAACTATAGACTCTAAACAAAAATGTGAGTCTTTGAGGTTTATTTCCGAAGCAGCCTGATTTGTAACTGCAACACACAAGACTTCAAACATGGGGAAATGGGGCTAAATAGTAACACGCTGACTTACAACAAATAAGCATTTGCAGATAGTAATGTTGCTTCACTGTCGACTCACTTGCCTACAAAAACGAATTCTCGTTTATTGGGGTACTCCCTCGTATGCTGTTTGCCCAAAAATTTATGCATTTGGCTGCCTTTTCCTCTCCTCACATATGCCATCTTCGCGAAGAGGGCTGATTAAAATGGCACATGGTGGGTCTGAAAAGCAAAGCAAACACTCGCGGAATGTCAGACGAAAGTCTACTGGCCGGGGACGGCTGGAGAGATGAGTGCATTGTTATGTACGGGACCGGTTCAGCCGTTAGTCGCGGACGCACTCTTCAGTATGCGGGAGCAGTTTAATGCAAAAATGTCAGAAGCAACTTTCCTGACGTTGAGTGAGCCAGGCAACGGTCTTGCGAGACTGTGTTCGCATAATATGGTGAGTTTCGTGCGCTAGGAGCCGACGTTGCAGGACTAGTTGCTGGCGCTTTGTGCATTAAGCACAGCTGCAACAGGGCACGTGATGGCGCGCCTGTATGTGCTCATTCCTACGAGTGAGTGCGCACAGCAGGCGGGTTAGAGTGTGCTATTAGCAGTGCAACCTGGCAGCTCAAACCTGTTGCGCAATCTCTCTGTCAGTCAAGCGAAAGTGAAGTCAAGCTAGCAAGCTGAATACCGCGCTCACATGTTAATTTGCTAACACTTGGGCCTGCTGAAGAGATCCACTCTGTCATATTTATCATACCGTTAATCAATGGCAAAATTTTGCAGTAGTGCAGTTTCCATTTTCTGTTTAGGTGGAAGATCAGCCATCACGTACGCATCAAATGAAACTCGAAAAGAATAGCGGAAGCTGTCGTTAGCGTCAAGGTCACACCTGGTAGTTTAACAACAATAGGACCAATTTCAGAATTCAACTCTCAGCATGCCTAATCCATGGCTCAATAAGCGAAAGATGGACGATTTCGAAGGAAACTCATATCAATTTACATACCTATCGCAGCAGCTAAGTTCGTAGGGACGATTCTAGCTGCTAGGACCTTCGGACCAGGTTCCGTATGAGAACAGAAGAAGTGGTGCGCTAGTTGAAAGGAATAGTGTATTCTGTACAGACCTATTAGGGGAAGAGGTTCGGAGCTGCGAGAGTGGCGTCCCAAGTGTGAGATCGGGAGGAGTCGTCACAGCGCTTCCAGCGAGGTCATGCATGAGTCAGCCTTGAAGGTGATTGGCCGGTTAGGACAGATTAACCGCCACTGTTGCGCACGTGCAAATAGCGCAAGAGGTTCAGCGTTGCACCATGGGCCAGCACAAACCCAAGCAGGAACAAAGTTAAGCCCGTCCAAGGAACCAACCTAAACGCGACGTCTGCAATGCATGCCTATGAGTCAGAAAGGTGTCCTTGATGGTACTATACACCTGAAATCGCTGTTGCGTAAACTGTCTTGCCTGAATATACTAATAAATATGGTGTACTAGTAGATGTAGGAGAACTCCGATTAAGACTTGTCATCAGGCCAGTTACAGTAACTAGCAAAGCTTAGTCAGGTAACAAAGCCTGAATAGTTCGCTTAACATGGTCAACTTGAAAGTTATCGTTTGGCTAGGGATGGGAGACGAACGAAGTGGACTCTGGGACAGTACGTCACCCAACGAAACTTGCTAGGAAATATGTCAATAAGTAATCACCAGACCAGAAGGGACCAACTTCCTCGGAAGAAAAGATCCCCTGCTGTTAAACGAGGTGACCCCAACAGTGATTTGCGCGTAATGAAACAGGCCTCCCTAGCATCTACTTCACTCTCCTCCTCCATACAACGCATCGCCTTCCGGTGGCAAGACGACTGGAAGCGGGCCTGATCCTAGCAACTGGCAGGACCAAACAGCCCCATCTACGCGTGTCGCATACGAGCTGGTCCCCGGCTCCAGATGCACCAGACTTTAATGGGGGGTCGAAGTTCCATAGAAGCAACACTTATCAGAAAATAGTGCAGTCTAACCCTGAATCCCACGTGGAACCGACGCCATCTGGCAAACTTCCGAAACACGAGTGATAGTGCGTCACAATAGATTCAAGTGCGCCAGGTTTATTCCAGTAAGGAATGCACCAGAAGGATAAGTTTTTCCTCAGTAGTGACCTCATTCTATTTTCCATACCCCATGCACCACTGAATCGTCCGAGTAAGCTGACGGGGGCTGAGATTGTGAGCAATGACTGACAGGACGTAACTTCTTCGTCTACGCGTGCCACACACTTATTGGCCCGCCGATCCATATGGCTAGACCTCTCCAAGTGACATGTGTGTAGGTAGGAGTCTAAGCTGGGTTTTTGCTTAGAGCACTACAATCATCACACGCAGTTCCGTTTTGGAGGAGAAGGGGAAAGACATCAGCCGTAGCAGTGCATTCCGTACAGAAACTCTGTGGCGGGCAGAGGCCCCGACGCTAGCGTGGTGTGGGCATGAGTAAATCAACATCATGCGATAGTGAGCCACTGGCCGCTTGATCAGTTGATGGGCCGATAACAGTTTGTAGGCGCCCGTGATTGGCTGTCTCAGAGGCAGCTCGAGAACTGCGATCACGTGACTTCGTGCATGCCGTGGGCGTCAGAACGGGAAGGCGCTACATGTACACACACACATTTTGCGCGTCATACCGACGATGACGAATTGCGAAGCGTCGTGATTCTTCGCTAATGGTCATCGAATATACCCCTATGTCGGAGTAGGTCCTGCGCCTTTTTACTAAACGTTTTCGCATACGGAAAAACAAACCCAAACGATATGTGAATGCCCCGTGGGCAAGAGGGACGTAACGGGTGCATGCCGTACATTGTTTCGCCGACCACAAGAGACCGAGCAGCCAGATATAAACGTGCGCTTACAGTGATAACATGTTGGAACTGTGTCTACATTATTGGTGGTTCGGTCGAGCAGAACAACTGCGACGCGGATGCAAGTCGAGTTTTGTGATGTGTGGAAGGTAGGCTGGTCGTGATGACATTGTCATGGGCCCACGTAATTTTTCTATTCGAGTGCTTGATTTGCACGAAACGAAGTCCACAAATCGTCACTGAAAAACTCCCCTCGGTTTCACAGAAATACACAGTGGCTTTAGAATAACTTACATTAAACGCAAATTGGGCAAAAATCCAGTAGTAGACAACTGACAAAGGAGAAGTGATACAAAAGAATAAGTAAAAAAGACAAAAGGCATTGAAAATAATTAAAATCGATGGTGGGAGAAAAATCCCAATCACAGCCTTATACTTGCGACCGGTGCAGACCCAGCAAAACACGCCACAGCCCAAACCGATCAATCAGCAAGGAGTACTGATGCGTAAATTGAGTGAACTGGCGTCGAATAAAGACAATCAACCAAAATACGCCTGTGACACTAACTAGGAGAAGGACAGACAGACAGGGTAGAGTGTGCAAGGTACAAGACACCAGCAAATAGACTTTGTAGGCTCCCGGGTAATTCTCATCCACCTTCTCATCGAGTCCACAGCGCTGACACGCATAGATGAGGGCCACGACGGAGAAGACGAGCGCCAGCAGGACAGTGAGAAGGAGGAAGAAAAGGAAAAGTCTAAAGTTCCTGCCAGCCACACAGTTGTAAAGGAAGAGGCAGTGATGGTCATGATCTACGTAACAACACTTGCAGAGCCTGCAATGTTTCACGTAGACGTCCACCGAGGGGAGGAGAACATCACAAGAGGGACAGTACCTCTCCGAGTAGTTAGGTAGCTCAGGCAGTTTGGTGGGCAGCGTTGGGTTGGCCATTAGGTCCTTCACGGCCGATAGAAACACGATAGTAGAGGACTCCACAAGATGGGCGAACCCATTGCGGAATATGTGTTGGGGCACCAAACGGCCTGGATCCACGAGACACAAGGCCCCAAAGGTTGCAAACCAGAGCGGATAACCGAGGCAGCCAGGCAGGAAACGGACCCAACCCAGCGTACCCTCTAAGCTCGGCTGAAAGTGTAGGAGGTCATAGAAACTGACGCAGACGACTACGGAAAAGAAGAGACCACAGAACAGGGGGTTCTGTTGCTCAGTGCCGTCACAAGTGCGGTGATGCTGCCGGGTCACGAGAACAGCAAGCAGACCGGCAGTAACGTAGACAGGCAGAACTGACGTCATGACCCATTGTCCCAGATAGGCAAACACGGCGAGAAGCAGGGGGACCAGAAAATGCAGGCCGGTCAGAAGATACTGGAAGAGGGTCAGTGCGACTGGGATGTTAGGTGGACGTAGAAAGGCCAGTGCATGGGTTGAGAGCAGAAGGAGTCCGTGAAAGGCCCATTGGCGGGTGCGGACAGAGGAGATAAAAGACTCGAGCGGTCGCTGGCCAAGGTGGTTTCGTGAGGCCAGCAGCGG
The DNA here is from genome assembly GCA_017591395.1 of Schistocephalus solidus. NCBI lineage: Eukaryota > Metazoa > Platyhelminthes > Cestoda > Diphyllobothriidea > Diphyllobothriidae > Schistocephalus > Schistocephalus solidus. The sequence goes on along the minus strand of WEDG01006737.1, from coordinate 2,409 downwards.
GGCGGCACTTTCGGATGCGTTCGAAAGAAGAGTCCAGAATATGGCGCGTCCTACTGCTCTGCGCTGTGTCCGGTTGCGTGACGGGGTCGACTGAAAAGTACGGGAGATGGTGTGTCACTTAATTTCCTAATAAAGACAGAATGGAAGCTGGTCATTCAGAGGGTGTGTAGGTTAGTCTGTGTGTCTTAAAAGATAATGACAGGCTCAAGTTGGTTAATAAAAACTTGTTAACCTCCACCATGAGGCCATCAATAGACGCTTCGCATGAGCACTCCGAACTAATGGGTCAACAACCAAGACGACGGCAGGCTACAGCAGCACCAAATCAACTAGAAAACCAATATGGCAGCAAGAACCCCTAATCTGCCTCGGAGGAAGGGCACAGAAAAACTCGGGCTATCGTTGGTAAGACTTCCTGGCTAGTTGATCGTAGTCATACGACCGCCTTTGAGGCCAGAGCCTCAACGTAAGCACGGGACACCAGTGGTTTGTTATGCAATCAGGAAAAATCAGTGAATTTCGCCACTTCCAAGTCACCGCAAAGCATTGACTGGGGGTTCAATAAACAGGCAGTCAAGTGGAACAGATAATTGAAATCGAGGAGAAAATATGGATAGGGAGGGAACGTAGCCGGCCTTCTACTGAAAATTTAGAACATGGCTACTGCTACCGCATGAAATGTTAACGAAATTCTGAAATGTTTTCAATTTGAAAAGATTACATGAGCCAGATGGTAATTTGTCAGCATCATAATCCAAGGATAACGGCTTTTGAACGAGCATATTTCCAGCCGCCTGTAAAAACTGCACTCTATAAAAAATGATACTTAAGTAGTATGCAGTGTCTCCAGTGATGTTCGACGTCCCCACAAACTCGCGTCTTTTATAGAAAACATAATTCGGTTCAAATAACGTCTTCTTCACATGTTGTATTTGGAAAGGAAGGAAATTGAGCGTCCATGCCGCAAAACCGTGCCAGAAATATCTCGAATTCGGGGGATTAATTTGAGTCAAAACATGTTAAAAGTTAAACTTTTCTAAATGCAATGCAGGTCCTGTTTTGCAAAACCAACGCTGAGGAAGGCGAAATTTCCTAAAAATTAAACGCCTCGCAAGTCACACACAGGACTTAACGTAATCATGCACAGTCAAACGCAAAACATATTAGTTGACTTAACCCACGAAACGTTTACCGAAATTCCCAAATATATTTTCGATTAGAAAGGATTACGTAGGGAAGGTATTGCACGATTTTATATCATGAATCATAATTCCAAGCAACCACTCATAAAAAGAAGGCGTAGTATGGTTTGCAAACCAATATTAAACTGTTCAGAAATACTTATTGCTTTAGAAAAGCGGTAAATTTCGAAAACATGGAAAACGGGTGTAACGAAGTAAACTTGGGTTTTAGATGTACAGGAAATGACTACTAAGATATTGCCCCTTTTTCCATTGAGTTTCCGTGTTTTGATGGAGCCAAACACATTTTAAAGATAGCATGCGCAAAATGAATTTTTGTACTGATTTTGTAAGAAAATAATGTTATTTAAGTTTTTATTAAAAGACGTGGAATCTTTCGGTTCAAAAGGGTTTCAAATTGGGTGATTTTAAAGGCCCTGAAATGTATGTTCAAATAGCATCGCATCTATCCGTTTACTTATGTTTTTCATAAGGCATACAACTTAGTCCGTATATATTGCGAATTTTCGAGGCCTAGTTAAGACCTTTTTAACAGTAAAGATAAATTTATGAGGAAAGGATAGGGTATGTAGTCAGGGCCAGCAACAGATAACCCATTGAACGTGTCTTACGGGAATTAGTGGTAATAGGGGTTATACCGGTGGGGCCTTACGACGCATGTCCCTAACCTTAAACCCCTACCCAAACTATGACCATGATCTCAACTTTAACCCCACCCCTAATCCTGAGGGAGAACTTAACCGAGCAAAGCCTACTTAGATAAGTGTCGTAGAATGTACTGCATAGTAAACCTACCCCGACTAAAAACCATATTCTTACAATGTATGATTTGGAAAGTTTACAGCTCGAAGTTTAGAAATCCTAAAAGCAAGTCCAGCGTCAAGTAGGGTTCAAAGTAATCGAGAACTTAAAACTTTTTAAAATCAAAAACACCCTTTCTTCAAGTAAAAAAATGAAAACAGATAATGTCCTAGAAAAATGGGGTGAGAAAGGATAGATTTATGCATTCTTTCTATGAAAACACTTCCGGATTTATAAGGGTATCACAAATCATTGGAAAACTAACTACTACTGAAGAGAAGAGTTTTAATTGAGTCTCCACTGTGCACTGTTACCCAAAATAATTAATCACGGCACGGAGTCGATCTACCGACCTTCAAAATTTCAGTCGTATGCGCTAACCACTCGGCCACCGCACCACAGCGAA
>WEDG01006736.1:0-28825 GCA_017591395.1 Schistocephalus solidus | reverse complement strand
AAGAGAGAGGACAAATTTTAAGTCTTTCTAGGCAGCCCTCATAGGGTAGGCATTCCAAACCGCTGACTAGTTTCGTTTCCCTCCGTTGAACTTTCTCCAGCAGAGCGTAGTCATGTTTCGTCCAAGGGCGCCACGCCTGAACGCAATATTCCAACACCGGCTGGATAAATGTTCCAAACACGCGCCCAAACAGCTCTCCGTCAAAATTAACGAAGGACCTCCTGATTGCGCCTAAGATACACATAGCTTTCTTCGCGATATTCGCACAGTGCGACGATGGTTTGAGATTTGGTGTTATCCATATACCCAAGTCCTTTAGAATATTTACCTCCTGGAGTTGGTGACCACTGATGGAGTACTGGTATTGAAATTTAATCAGCCTTCTGGAACTAGACCGCAGTCGGATTATTTGGCATTTGTTAAGATTAAGGTTCAGCAGCCACTCATCACACCATGTTTGCAAGTGATCTAAGTTTTGTTGTAATTTTCGCGCATCCTCCGGTTTTTCAATCGAGTTCCATAACTTCAAATCGTCAGCGAACATTACCTTCTCGCATGTCAGACAATCCAGGCAGTCGTTTACGTATATCAGAAACAAAATGGGACCCAGCACGCTGCCCTGCGGAACTCCACTGTGAACGGTTTCCCAGTGAGACTTGGTGTCTCCGATACAAACATGCTGGCGCCTGTCTGTGAGAAAGTCGGCCAACCATTTGAGTAGGTTGCCAGTCACAACCCATTTGACGGAGCTTAAAGATCAAACGTTTGTGTGGAACCCGTAGGCGTAATTTTAACGCAGCATGTTAAGTAAAGGACATATAACGTCTCGTGCTTTCATTCCAGTCTGCTGAGAGGAGTTTGGAGACGATTTGTCAAAGGCTTTGCTAAAGTCAATGTAGACCGCATCGACTGACAAACCCATTTATAATGATTTTGTCCAACTTTCCATGGATGTGAGCAAGTTTGTAATGTAATTTTTACAAATGATGTCCACCCTCTCTTTATAAATTTCAATCGTGATCTATTTACAAGTGATCATGCTCTTATTCACTGTTGTTTTCTAGTCTCCCTTCTTACGAAGCCTGAGGTTAAATACAATAACCTCGACTTTGCTAACACAAACAAGAATTAATAAATAATTTCATAAGCACGCTAGATTGGCATACCATTTTTTCAGTCAGTGCTTCAAACTTGTTCCATGAGCTATTGTGGATCCTACCATAAACAATCCAGTCTTTTATTCAGCTTAAGATTTTTACTTCATAAACAGCCTCTTCTATTGTTCCACATTTTCTCCAAAACAGACTTAAAAAAATTCGAAAGCAAGTTAAATAAATAAATTGTATATTTAAGGCACAGAGAGCACCGTCATTTCAAACGTAGTATCGCGGTATAAATAAATACGAAGTGGATAATTGCTGCACTATGTGAGCAGCCATATTAACAGCAGAAATATGTAATTTGGTAGGCATATCTGATTCAGAACGATTTGCCATTTTTAAAACAATACTCAACAATCTTTGATATATACGGTGTAATAGAAAAGAAGCAGTAAAAAGACTCCTACGCTTAAATTGGAGGCGGAGTTCGGTGAGCCACCAATTTAAAAAGAAGGAAAAAACTGCTTCACTCCAAATAGCTAGATGCACTGGGATAGTATTGTAGTGTTACTTACAACGCATGAGGGTTCGGAAAGCTCCTTATCGTGTGAGAGATAATAAGCAGTACGAGCTAATGTTTGTAACCACCAGTAGAGGTGAGAGAGGAGAAACTCATTGTGGACACCAGGGTCGAAACAAAGAGGGGACAGTAGAGGTCATGAGATCATCATCAAGATGCGACCTTGCTGACTGCATAGTCCACCAAACAAAGAGGCGAAACCATCAGAACCCGCCTGGATCATCAACTGAACCTGGAGACCATCATCGGGTTTGCAAAATCGGAAGAAAGTATCAAGGTTGTCAAGAGTTGGCGATGCTAGTTTAAAAGGGGGGAATGAAAAAGTGAATGCAAAGATTGACTCTGCAGAGGATGATAGAAATATCATTGGAGACCAATATACGTACATATTCGTACGTACATATTCGGTAGTCCACAGTCTAAAATGCTGCGGTTTCTTTGGATACTGACAATCATCAGAATTCAATTCTGGATCCTAAGATGCTGAGGACTTAAGTTCATTGACGCATTTTCGAGAGATTTTTTTTCTTACGCCTAAGTGATCAAGTAAGAATAATCTCGACGTTTCATTATCTCATTCTGAAATGCTACTGCAGTATTACCCTACTCTACCACCTGACCATTTTTTCCTAAGCAGTTTTTTCTCCTTCCTTCTTTTCAAAAATGAAGGCCTATTGAACTCTGCTTCCATTTTTAAGGTAGTAGTTTTTTTCACTGCCTATATTTTCAAGTTCACCATTACTTTCAAAACATCGCTAGCTGTTGACATAGCCGAACAAGTTACGTCTAAGTTATTACGTATTTGTACATTTTATCTGCACATATTGTCATAACTTTAGTTCGTTACTAATGTTTGCTTAGACAATGCCTTGCCAGTGCCAACCAAATATAAATTCTAAATAATATCGAGGAATATGCCTCAAATACCAGGAGAACCCTTTTCAAAATCCAAAAGTTGCGAGTTTGGGAAGGAAACAGAATAAGGTCTTTATATCTTCCATAGTAAACTGTTTGCGTAATTATGTTTTGAAAATAGCTAAGGTAGACGACATCCTAATTTGCACTGGAAGATTATTCCAGATGAAAGCATATTTTGAGGCAAATTTTGAGAACGATTAGTTGTGAAGCTAAGCGGTGGTGAAATGATCATGGAGGAATTACGAGGGGCATAGGGTCAAGCTACCGGAGTGAGAGCGTTAAGTCGTGGGAGATTTCGGTTAGAGTTAACGCGAAACAGGAAGCAGATACCGGCTTCGAGTCTTCTAACCCAAAGAAATTGAACGATCCGGCTAAAAGCTCTTTATCAGTTTACTTATGTATAACCCAAATATTTGAATCAGCGTTTAAAATCAGGCTCGCGCGAGATAGGCATAGGGAGTCTCGGGCACTAAGTGCTGCTAGGTCTTCCAAATCTGTTACTCAAGTCTTCGGTCATCGGTTAAGCGTCTGAACGTTACTCCGCCTTTACTTGACTGTACTAAAAATTTCGTAATACAGGATTTTTGCAAGGCAGAATTGTTGAATTCATTATTTTTGCCAACCACTTTACCATTGAAACTTACCTCACTCCATCAATTCCTCTTCATTCAAATTCAAATTCACATCTAGCAACCATTAATTTCTCACCTTCAAGTATTCAGAAATAAATAGCTTACCTAAAAAATTCACATTCAGATGGAACTAATACCATTCCAAATTCAATTTTTCCTTCCCGAGCAGCTTTTTCCATAATCGCCAAACAATTATGTTATATTGCGTGCTCGTTTCGAAGCACCTCCATTTCGAATGCCAATAAGCATCATTAGAATGAAAATCTTAATTCTAAGCTGTGCAGGCCTCAGATTCATTATCGATTCTCATGCCACCTAGCACCCCTGAGCCTATTTTGTTGATTTCTTCTTACTCAATTACCAGATCTTCCTTTATCCTTTCATACTACAGTGTTCATGAAACGCCCTCTCTTGCTTAACTCTTCGAAAAAATAAATTGCAAAACAAATTACACATTTTTGCATAAGTAATCAAATTCTCAACTCCTCACAACATGGCTTTTTACTGGACCGCTCTTGTGAAATCTGCCACATGTCTTTTCTAAATCAACTAACTTCTCTTCGTAATGAGCATCTATCTGTAGTAATTTTAAATTTTGATCTTAGTAAGGCATTCGATAAAGTGCCTCATAGACGACTTCAAGCTAAACTAGAGGCCAAAGGATTTCGTATTTCCCGATATAGTTTGTTTAACGGAAACATGGGTTAAGGAATTAACATCGATTGCTTCGCTATTTGTCTTAAACTACAATTTCTATCGACAAGACCGCATTAATAAACGAGGCGGTGGCTGTATGATATACATCAAAACTACCATTGATCGAAGTGGTTTCGATGTTCCACACGAAACTTTCCTTGGGTAAGCATGCTTTGCCACAGTAAAATCCCTGTCGCACAAATATACTTATCGGATGTCTCTACGCCCCTCCAGAATGTAGTAATGATGACACTGGCCTAACCAATCTAATAGATACCATATCAAATATTCAATTAAAATATATAATAATTGCAGGCGATCTAAACCATCCTGAAATAAACTGGGCTAAACTATCAGCTCCCACCAGACATGATGAACTGCTATCATCAATTGTGTTCCATAACTGGACACAAATAATCAATAAACTGACCTGAGGGAACAACACACTAGACATTATTCCCACAAATGATATCTGGCCCCTACATACACATTACGGCAGCATAACCTTTGATAATGATCATAAGGCAATAATAACAATGCTCCCCAAAACATAAAAGTAACACCAGATTCTAGTTACATTTACATAAATCCAAAAAAACTCGACATTGACTATATGAACAGATATTTAAGGTCCTTAGACTGGAGTTCATATCTTCTAACGACATCCGCGACGGAAGCTGTTTACCTTTTATACTCTACCCTTTTTGAATTGGCAAACATGACAAGTCTCCGAGGTCACCAATACAAACTGAAAAGAAATCACGCCAAACTTGAAGTGCGGGCCAACTTCTTTTCCCAACGGGTGATTGACGAATGGAACAAACTGCCAGCCTCAGTTGTTCAGGCTGAAAGCGTTGAAATGTTTAAAAGAAGACTTGATGCATTTTTACTTGATGAACATATAATTACTCGACAGCAATGATTGATATACTAAAACGACTATCGCCATGTAACATTTGCTTGTTTTGCTAGCGTCTATCTGTAAATAGTGTTTTCAAAGGCTCTGCCTATCTCCCTTATATATACTGAATCATACTGAATTATACATTAAATGGATGAGAGATCACCGTATAAGTCACAAATTCCTAACATCCTTTCCAAGAGACTAAAAAACTAAAAAAACTACTCCATGATCCCTGAGTTAGTTATTTATCCACACTCAGACGAATTAGGGAAATTCATGATCAAGATGAAAAAATGGAAGCAAACAAAAACATAGCAGTGGAACGTCGGGCCATAGAGTCCTCCGAAAAAACAGCCCTAAAAAACAACCACCTCGCCCACTTAAACTGTTCGTTCTAAATGCTAGATCCTTGCTCAATAAAATGCCCCTGCTTCAGACTCTAGTCTTTGTCCACTGTCCAGATATCGTTATAGTAACTGAAACATGGGCAACACCTTCCGTAGCCGACCCCGAACTCTCTCTTATAGGTTATAATTGTACTCGAAATGATCGCCGTAATAGTCGTGGTGGAGGAAGCTGTATCTATATTAAACAAGCGCTGCAATTTCGGACCTTATATCATCCACAATTTACTGCGGTTGACGAGAGCTGCTGGCTTCAAATTACCTTAAAAAATAGGAACACTTTACTCATTGGTTGTGTCTATTGCCCGGCCAATACCAGTGAGGATTTCGATCTTCGTCTCTCACAAGCATTCCATGCCACAGTTGACTTAAATTTTAAGTATTGCTTAATTGCAGATGATTTCAACCTTCCTGACATTCGCTGGTTTCCGGTCCCCTCCGGCCCCAGAAAGTTCGAGGACTTTCTCGAGGCCGTAGATATTGGCATGTGGACCCAGGTTGTTGACTTCCCTACCCGAGGATCAAGCATACTTGATATAATCTTCTGCAGAGGTTGCCTGCCTTTGACAGTGTCATCATTAGGCCCACTTGGGAGCTCAGACCATGATATCGTTGTTTCTACACTACAACTCGAAACCGATGAAACGCCTTCCAAGAAATATAGCTTTTTCTTTGATTTTAGATTAGCGCTTTCGACAGAATTATTGATACATCTTAACTCCCACGACTGGTCTAATTTCTTTATGTGTCAGGATGTGAACACCTGTACCGGTATGCTTTTACCAAGTTTTAGATCCACTTATTTCTCGTTTTGTTCTCCGTAAGAAATTAATTAATGTCGCGGATGAGGTTTATCTCCCTTTATCTTTTCGCCGTAGGTTGCGTAAAACTCTCTTGTCGATTCCATTTGCAAAACGACATTTCTGTTCTGCCCTTGATTCACCGTATTTTTGAGCAGGCCAAGAGGCTAACCAAAGAAAAACAGCTAGCTTAAGAGGTCAAATATGTCGAAAACCGTTCGTTAAATGTAGCGAAACTTTTTTCACGCGCAATTAGAACCCATAGTAAAACATGGCACCCCGTACTACTGGATTCCATTAACAATCCTGTAGTTGATGACAAATTGACGGCTGATAGTTTTAACGTTTTCTTGTCCAGAACATTTATTGAAAATTCAACCGCTCCCCCTTCACCCATCCAGGTTTGGACCGGTGCCGTCCTCGAAACCATAACTTTTACCCTCTGGGACGTAACCGTAGCCATTCGACGTTTTCGTCAATCTTATAGTCCTGGACCAGATGGCATACCGATCAGTATTATAAAGGCGGATGCTAATGATATTTTCCCGTCACTTCTATGTAAGATATTTAATCTAGCTATTGAAAGTGAAACCTTTCCCAGTGTATGGAAGGAATCGCATATTCTACCTATCCCCAAACGCGGCCAATCTACGTCATTTGACGATTTTAGGCCAATCAACACACTGTCCGCAGCTTCGAAAATCCTGGAGACCTTGATCAAAGATAAGATGATGTATCATTTAACTGAGAATAACCTATTGAGTGCAGCCCAGCATGGGTTCCTCAAAACTAGGTCTTGTGACACATGTCAGCTCTCTTTCTTTGATCATGTTCTACAATCTAGGGATAATGGCTTTGCACTTTACATAGTCTATTTCGATTTCACCAAGGCCTTCGATCGTGTTGACCATGCCCTTCTTCTCCTGAAACTCTCCTCTTTCGGTATATGGGGTAAACTTCTGAGCTTGATATCTTCTTACCTGAGCTCTCGTACACAACATGTTAAGATCTCCAATGCTATCTCAAACTCGGCACGTGTGAGGAGTGGACTTATTCAGGGTTGTGTGCTAGGCCCACTTTTATTTTGTCTTTTGTCAATGATGTGCCAGGTTTATTTCGAAATGGTAGGCCCTTTATGTATGCCGACGATTTAAAAGTTGCCTATCGATACAAGCCGGCAGATCGCGACACCGTGCTTGATCTATTAAAAAATTATCTCGAGGCCTTTGCCCAGTGGTGCTGCACATGGCGCCTTTCCCTTTCTTGGCACAAATGTTCAGTTATGGTTGTCGGTGACAACCATCAGCCTCATCTAAGCATAGATGGCCACGATATAAATGTACCTGGCGTTGTTAAGGACCTGGGCATATCATATTCCAACGGTCTCAATCTTTCAGAGCATTGCGCCCTGATTGTCTCCAAAGCACGCAGAACTACAGGGTTTATCCTCCGAAATTTTAAAACTATTGATATTAGACTTCACCTTTATAAAATGTACGTTAGATCTGGCCTGGAATACTGCTCGTTTCTATTTAGTCTTCTGCGCGCTAGCGAACGGAAGAAAATAGAATCGGTCCAACACTTCTTCACGAAAAGAATTTTATCGTGGGGGCACCGTAATCTGTCGTATCAAGAACGTTGTGGGCTTGTAAACATTGATCCCGTATGGTTTCGCCAAGCGCAGAAGGGACTATTTTTGCTGTTTAAGCTTTTGAATAATCGTACATTTAATCCCCTTATCACTGTGAGGCAGCTTGACCATCCTCGGCGCAGCAGTCATCGCAATGTCTTTTTATTTCTTCCATTAGCTCGCACAGTTAAGTATCGACGGTTCTTTTCGGTAAACGCCATGGCCATGTGGAATAAACTTCCCCATAATATAAAAGTCCAACGGAGTTATTCTTTGTTTAAGATTACCATTACTAGTTTTTTCATTCAGAACAGTTTCCAAGAATTCTGGGCGCCGACACGGTAGAATCTTTTTTCCTGTTCGACGGAGTGCGCGGCATCTGAACTCGATCCCAGGTGTTACCTTGAGGGATACGGCACCGTCTCTGCAGCCTGCACCCGTTGACTTCTTCGGCAGACAGTGAGCGACCGTACACGGATGCTTTTTGCCTGAGGCAGAATCCCGGTTCCTAGCAAAGACAGAGAGACTGCATACAGACTGCAATTGTGTTAGCCCTTCCCTGATCTGAATTGCTATCATCCTTACAGGCGGCAGTTTTTTCTCCTGAATAACATGAAAATAGGAAAAACACTTATAATGATATATATTCAGGAGTTTTTTTAACTGCCAGCCTCTACCCACTGAATATTTCATCTGATAATGCCTGTAAACCGGTATTAAATACATCTATTATTATTAGTATTATTATTAGTATTATTATTATTATTATTATTAAATGCAAAATAATCGAAAACCAGGCCCCCAACTGATGATTGATGACGCAGGACAAGTAATAATGGACGATAACCCAATATAAAATTTATTCAATAAGTACTTCTAGGCCAACTATTCAGTTGAGGAGGAGCCGATACCCCAAACAAGAGACATGACAGCATATATTCTCAATGAGATCTGTTTTAGCGAAGAAACCGTCAAAAATGCTATCAGACAACTGTCTAATTCCACCTCTTATGGAACGGATAAAATCCCACCTTGCATAGTAAAGCATATGATATATGCTCCGATACTGCTGTCTTATCTATTATCCTTACTCCAATCGAATGGTATGTATCCAGAAATCTGGAAATACTCTAGCATTACACAAATCTTTGAAAACGGGAACCGATCTGATACACAAAGCTATCGTGGTGTTCACCAAACAGCTGTTATAGCGAAAATCCTAAAATAAATAATTTCGAACCAAATGCTAAATTAACTAACAAACGCTAACCTCATACCTTCCTCTCAACACGCTTTCTTACCTAAAAAGACATGTCAGTCCTGCCATCTCAATTTCCTTGAATTTGTTTTAAGTAACAGAGATGAAGAAAACACGGTGGCTACGATATACTTTGACCTAAAAAAACGTTCGATAAAGCCCCCCATCAAAGGCTTCTAGTGAAGCTTATAAGTCATGGGATTGGGTCACCTCTTCTCGAGTTTCTAAAATCTTACCTTCAAAACCGATATCAGGTAGTACAAATTCGAAACGTGGTCTCAGAACCAGCTCCTATTAGTAGTGGAGTACTTCAGGGGACTATCCTAGTTCCCCTCCTATTTCTTATATATATCAACGTCAGCTAAAACATCTTTATATGCGGATGACTTAAAACATGCATATACATTTAACAAGCCAGTATGCACAGAACGATGTAAAAGGATCTTAAAATAACTAAGCGAATTGAGTACTCTATGGAAATGCCATTCTATCCAAGTGAATGTCATCTCCTGATTTTTGGTCCACAAAAACTTCCTCCCACGTTAAACGCCACTAGACTTTGCAGATTCATTTGTAAAATGTCCGTTTTACCTATCCTGGATTACTGCTCAATTTTCTTTGGCATAATACCATCAGATGTCCGAAAGAAACTAGAAGCCATTCAAAGATGCTTCACCTGATCCTTATCCAAATGTGATGGCATTCAAGGCTCATACATGGAAATTTACAATAGATATGGTCTTCAACTCGTCTGGATCAGAAGACTCAAAAATGGTCTCACCTTTCTACTCAAAATCACACACGACCAAGATATTCTCAGAATGAATTGACTAACAAATCAAAACGGCCCTTGAGATACTAGAAATTATGAAAATATTACGAAAATTCTTTAATTCAAATATGCCTAACGATCCAACTTCTATTCCATAAGATAAGCGACAATATGGAATGCCCTACCCAGTTCTATTACAAATAGTCAAAACTCTACTAGAATTTTAAAAAAAATCACACAATATCTGTTAAATAAAACCGCACATCTATTCTTGAATAAGATAGGACATATTTCAACTCAGTTATTTAACTTCGAATTCGGTCCGAAAGGGCTCTGATAACGCCAACTTCGGGAATCAGGCATTTTACGACGTGGCATTTACTATCTGCGATGACTACTCCAGTTCTGAGTTCTCCCAATGAGCTGCCGTATGTGCACACATAAGTAGAGCAAATCCAAACGTACTTTGCGTGCGCTTCCGATAAAGGTGGTAGCCATTTCAGGCCAGAAGTTCCCACGAGTAATTATTTGACATCCTTTCATGAACCTCCTACGACGACCTGCAATGCACATCGAAATGAAGAATTTATTCATCTGGTTATTGTACACCTGGTAATGGGCAAGCTATAGCTGGTGGTTAGTGACCTACAAGTCTCATAAATACCTATCCTCTGGCTATGCGCATGGGATCTCAATTTAATGATTTATATACCCATTATCTAAAAAGTAGCTTTTTCTATTGTTAAACTTATTAAAAATTAATGATACTTTTACATTTTCAAATGTTTTTTGGATAACCTCGTTATTTATATATATAATTTTATGACTGTTAAACAATTTGCTTTGAAACTAACTTGCAAAACGAAACGAATGGTACTAGCTCTTTCATACAAAGAGATCAAACACAATCAACACTATGTTATATAATACAAATATGAAGACTGTAGGACTGCATTGAAAGTTTCTTACCATTGAACTCTTCCTGCTCCTAACCTATTTTTACCTTTTTTAGCAATCAGTCAACTAAGTCTAATTAGTCGGTTGACCCCACACCGGAATCGACTGCGCTCGCATCTGATTGGAAGTATCTATCCCTTCGAATCGACCGCAGACGTTTCTACCTCTGTCAAATGAATACTCTCGAACGTCAATAACAGACTAGTCTTGACTCTTACCATTCTTACCTGATACAATCATCCCCATTCTTTAAAGTTGCTTTAACTTCAAAGTTTGCTATTTTTAAACCTTGGAAAATAGTTTTTTACTTAAAACAAACTCGTCATTTCGAAAACTGCTATTTAAGCAAAGAAAACAAACCAAAGCTAAAGTGGTTAATAAAAAGATGAGTTTGTTTTAGGTTTTTCCTGTGTTCTAAGGATTTGACGGCACCAAAGCAGTGCCAAATCAATTAACCTATTAACCTATTTTACTAGCTTTATTAGATCATACCTATCTGATCGAAAACATAAAGTCTTATTGATGTCCTCATACTCAATTGCTACACTGATTGTGAGTGGTGTCCTTCAAGGTATCGTTAAGTTTAGCTCAGTTCAGTGTATTTGTGAAAAATAGGTTTATGCCTTTGAACTCCCTATCCGTTACATAAAAAATCACAAGAATTAGAAGCAATGTAATAAAGTTACAGTCAAGTGAATGCAGGCAGATTTACAGAGTACACTTGTATTGTTAACGTTAAGCAGTAACATAGTCTTCGTGGCACTGCAACATATGTATGTCAAGCCGATGTAAGAGTGTATCCACAGACTTGGACATTAAAATCGCTTAATGGAGGTTATTCCACGGTTCCATTACACTTTTGGTAAAAAAGGAAATACTTCCTCACATCCAATCTTCTTTGGGAAACACGTAGTTTGAATGGATGACCTCGGAGCTTAGTCGTGGTGGCAAGTTGGAAAACGTCATCACACAGGAGGGCGCAATCTATGCTACACACAATACGGAAGGTTTGAATCAAGTCTCCGCGCAACTGCCTTTAACTCAGAAAATAGAGTTTTGGGTAAGATAGGTGGATCTCATATGGCAGTTAAATAAATAATAAATAAATAAATTGTATATTTAAGGCACAGAGAGCTCCATCATTACAAATTAAGTATCACATTATAAATAAATATTAAGTTGATAATTGCTCCACTATATGAGCAGCCATATGAACAGCAGAAATGTGCAAATTTGGTAGGCATATCCGATTCAGAACGATTTGCCATTTTTAAACAATAGACAACAATCGTTGACATATACGGTGAACTAGAAAAGAAGCAGTAACAAAACTCCTACGGTTAAATCGGAGGCAGAGTTCGGCGAGCCGCCCATTTAAAAAAAACTAGGAGGAAAAAACTTTTAAATAAAGAATAATAGCTAGATGCAACGGGATAGTATTGTGATGTTGCTGACAACGTATGAGGGTTCGGAACGCTCCTTGTCGGGTGAGAGCTAATATAGCAGTGAGAGCTACTGTTTAAAACCACCAGTGGAGGTGAGAGAGGAGAAATCATCATGGACAGCAGGGTTGAAATGAAGAGGGGACAGTAGAGGTCATGAGATCATCATTGAGATGCGACGTTGCCGACTGCATAGTCCACCAATCAAAGAGGCAAAACCATCAGAACCCGCATTGATCCTCAACTGAACCTGGAGACCATTGTCGGAATTGCAAAAGCGGAGGAAAGTACCAAGGTTGTCAAGACTTGGCGATGCTACTTTAAAAGGAGGGGGGCAAAAAGTGAATGCAAAGATGGTCTCTGAAGAGGATGATAGAAATATTTTTAGAGACCAGTAAGATATCAAGGGATCTGCCGAAAATACCCGGAGGACCCTTTTCAAAATCCAAAAGTTGCCAGTTTGGAAGGAAACAGATTATAAGGACTTTATATCTTCCGTAGTTAAATAATTGTTAAGTTGGTATTAAAAATAGCTCAAGTAGACTACAACCTAATTTCCATTGGAATAATTTTCCATATACTAATTTTAATAATAAAAATAAAATAAAAAAATAATAATAGTTGTATTTAATGTCGGTTTACAGGCATTGTCAGATGAAATATTCAGTGGGTAGTGGCTGGCAGTGAAAAAAACTCCTGAATATATATCACTATCAGTGTTTTTCCTATCTTTATGTTATTCAGGATAAAAAACTGCCGCCTGTAAGGATGATTGCAATTCAGTTCAGGGAAGGGCTAACACAATTGCAGTCCGTATGCAGTCTTTCTGTCTTTGCTAGGAACCGGAAAGCATAATTGGAGGCGAAAAACTGAGAACGGTTATTTGTGGAGCTTAGGGGTGGTGAACTGATCATGGAGGAATTACGAATGGCATAGGGTCTATCTACCGGCGTGAGAGCGATAATTCGTGTGAGATTTTGGCTAGAGTTAACGCAAAAAATGGAAGCAGAGATCGGCTACGAGTCTTTCAACCCAGAGAAACTTAACGTTTGCTATCTGGCATCTATTTGTTTAAGAGATACTGGATCTAAGAAGAGAGAATAGTCTTCGCATAAAAATCCTCTAAAAAATATTTCAATCTTACTGCGGTCCGAACGAGATCCCGACTTGAAGACAGGAAGAATAATAGATGTCTTCCATGAGTCAGGAAAGAATCCTTTTAGAAGATAAACTGAGAATATGTGACTTAGCAATCGGGGAAAGCTCAGCACTCTTTTAGTAACTGAGTTTGGAATACCGTCAGTCCCTAAAGAATGCGAGTTTTTCAGACGCATTATTTGCTTACAAATTACTTCTAAGGAGAAATTAGTGGTGCTGATAACATTGAATGAGGATGCTTGAAACGTCAGAACCAGTTCAGATTCCATCGTAAGATGATTTGCAAAGAACGCACTTAACAGTTCTGCCTTGTCAGAGTCTTCTAGAACGAACATCGTACCTTCATTAAGTAATGGAGGTATTTCATAACCTTATTTAGAGAAAGATCGACGGCGGAACAGTTGAGCAAAAGATTTTGCAGAGTTTGAATTGTCTGTTTGCGCAAAATTCCCTCTGTCTGTCACGTGCAAGACGAATCTTATAGGCTTATTCAAAAATCTCTGCAATCCTTAGATGTACAGATAACGAACTAGTTTATTGATATTTCAACTGCCTCCTCAATTTATTTAGTCTTGGCAAAATAAAATGAGGGACGGTGGATTCCGAAGCGTAGGCCTTGACAATTTTGGTTGGCACAAATTCCAGGATGTTATTTGAAACGATTGACATGAAGTCACAAAGACTTGCTGTTTCGTTCATGGAGGAGAGATGCTGCCAGTCCAATGAGTCCAAAAAGTTATTAATTAAGCTTATATCTGCGAGGTCAAAAGCATGATAGGTACGAATGGCGCTAGCCTTTTTCGATTAGACAATCGGAAGGCAACAGTGAATTTTGAAGAAAAAACAAATTTGGCCCAATTAGAAAAATTAGAAAAATCGATGAATGGTTGAAGTCTGGGTGGAAAAATGTTTAAAATCCAGTCTATTTTAGGAAAATAAAAAATCCTCAGTGGTTATTTTAATTTTAAAATTGAACTACAAAAAAAATTTAAAAATTTCACAACGTTTTACATCATCATCGGATGATGAAATAGGCGGGTTGTTTATACATCCGAGAATCACCTTTTGAGGGGGCGATAGGATAATTGATGCAAAGCAGTTATTTTCAGAGAATGAAGTAACATCTAGATCAAACGGGAAGTGCTTTAATGAAGCTTTAATATAGAGAAGACAACCACCACCATGCCACCTAGTTGCGTCTATGAAAAAAACAAAGAGCCGGAAATTTAGGGATGGGTCAAAGATTCAGTTAAACATAAAACATCAGGCAATATCTCGAAAGCAACGGCTCTCAGTTGAGCCATCTTATAAACAACAGATCTAGCATTAAGTAATATGACATCTAGGGTAGTTCGAGTATCAAAACTAGGGTTATCATTATTTATAAAAAAACATTTGGAGGTGGGTAATTAAGTCGGAAGTTATTGTGGTTTGGAGGGTAACTGCCAACTGCGCCAGAAAGATTGGTATAAGGAACGTCATTATCAAAAGGCTGAGAGGGATATCTAAAATGTGTATGAATAAAAATTTGCGGTATCGAACCACCATAGGGGTTAAGACCGGGATATGCCTGTTGGTAGTTAAAACGGAATGACGGGAAGTAAGATGGAATAAAGAGGCTGGTGGGAGAGGGCAAGCAGCTAAATAATGAAGTGCTGGAAAGTCGGGTCTTGTATATCGGTTGACATGGTAAGGGTTATTTTGCTGTTGGGGAGGCTTGGTTAGTTTTGGAGAAGGCAATTTGCTATTACTTAGAACTATGCTATTTTTCTTTTCGGTTTGGTTTGGGTTTACTTCCTTCGGAAAACCTGCCTTAGGTGATATAAATTGGGATTATAAGATGACACGTGAGGTTATGGGACGAATTAACTTGTGGAGGGTTAAATACGTTGTCTTTTACTTCAGATGATTGCGGATTTTGTATTTGAAGAACGTTATTTATGCGAGGTGGCTCGGGAAATTTCATGGAGAGGCCTGGAGAACTGCGGTTAAGAGGGTAAGCTTTCGGCCTTAGTGCTAAAGACGGATTACACGATATAAATGCTTTAGACGGGGTTGCGGACATTACAGGCGGGCTGAAAGCACCGGAAATTTCATTATTCGGCCGTGCGGGAAACGAAGAAGAAGGTTGAGTGGAGGGGCTGACCAAACTGGACAACTAAGGAGATTAACTAACCGGTGCATTGTGGTTAGTGGAAATACGACCAGACTTGTGAATATTAGGTTGAAAAATTGATGATAGTAGGGACCCATTTCTTCGCTCTATTGGTGTAAGATCTCGACAATGGAAACATTTTGTCATTTCCAAATAGCGAGAAGTGCGACCTCTTTGAGCAAATATTGAGTCCACCTCAACTGTTGAAAACAATTTAACTAAGATAGGAGGATTTTTTCTACGCAAAGAAAGCGTTTTGCTTCCATTATTTTGTAGTTGAAACCCCCCGAGTACAAAAAGTCCATCGCAAAGTCAACTGGGCGTCATGGCATCGGAGCATTTTTTAGGAGAACATTATGATAACGTTTCTGTCTGTCAAAAGCCTCGCTGGCGACCAAGTGAACAAGCAAGTCGAGACGTCTGCAATCCTGAGAGGGAACATCAGATATGTTACCGTCAAACAAATTGCCAAGTATAGATGAAATAGATCCAAACTTAATCATAAAGTCATTGCAGCTGTTTAGCTTTAACTATGTGTTGCATATTTGAGTCAGTGTTCAGATTACTAGGTTTACTTGAGCAACGCTTGGGACCCGAGGCAGGTATTTTACGACGAAATTAGGTTTTTGGCTTCATCCTTCGTCGAAAGTATGAGTGTAATCTGCAGAGGATACGCAGGGTAAAATAATAACGCTGCTATTGATTTCAAACTGGTTGATATGTTGACAGTAAAAATGCTTGCTGCAAATAAATTATTGTTGTAAATTGATAATGGTTTTAAAATGTCAACTTAAATTCTATGTTCGCGTTTAAAAGTTCTACTTTTGTACGTGGATTTATAATGACGGCAAGTGAGGCTTCTTTGGGTGACACAGTGTTAAACTGAATATTTCCATCTATTGTAAAATATAACAACCACAGGCACATGCCATTGTTGAAAGACTAGAAATACAAAATTTTATCAATACTTTAGCCAATAAATATTGCAAGAAATGAATAAATCCGTTCGAAGTTGAGAACGAGAAATGAGGCTATGCCGGGTGAACATTATGAAACTGGATAGTGCCACCTAATGTTACAGACAAGCACCACAGGTATGCGCAGTTGAATAAGGGTTAGAAATACAAACCTTTTATCAAACGTTTTTAGCCAATGACGTCAGCAAGAAACGAAGAGATACGTTCAAGATTTAAGATTTCACTGAACTTTGGAAAATCGACCTGCGCACCTTGACATTGACCTTCAACTCAACCAAAAGACAGATTAACCGTGAAGGGCTAATGCGCTGTAATGGATGCCGAAAAATCAACGCCATAGTTTTCAGATCAGAAGGAGATTTCAGTCTCTCCTCAGAAATAATAGAAATGCTCATCAAAAATAATAAATTAAATCACCAAAACACGCTGCAAAAGAGCTGAAAAACATTAGCAAGCTAGACTATAATCATCCAAAGAAAATGGTAGAGGTCAGTAGACACAACATTAAGCGAAACAAAAAGTGAAAAAGAACGAAGTCATTAGAATGAACCTCTGAGTCAGTTGAAATACAGGTGACCAGAAACTAAATATGCAAGAATGAAAATATGTCCTGCATTTCCTCAGGTTCAGAAAATCTGAGGCAAACAGAATTCGTCTATACAAAAGTAAGTCAATGATCGACGGATCCTGAAAAATTGACAAACAGTAATCGTAAGGTATCTCCAACACCACGAAAGAGCGAAAGCAGCACGCTCTATACATGTCCATCGAGCTACAATGGAAAAGATCATGGTACCCAGCGAAGTAATCGCATAAGCTATCGTGGTGTTTACCGAACAGCGGTGATAGCAAAAATCCTAGAAAAAAATAATTTCGAACCAAATGCTTAATTATGTAACAAACGCTAACCTCATACCTTCCTCTCAACACACTTTCTTACCTAAAAAGTCATGTCATTCATGCCATCTCACCTTCCTTGAATTCATTTCAAGTATCAGAGATGACGGAAACACGGTTGATAGGATATACTTTGACCTAAAAAAAGCTTTCGATAAAGTCCCCCATCAAAGGCTTCTAGTGAAGCTAATAAGTCATGGGATTGGGTCTCTTCTTCTCGACTTTCTTAAATCTTACCTTCAAAACCGATATCAGGTAGTTCAAATTCGAAACGTGGTCTCAGAACCATCTCCTATTAGTAGTGGAGTTCTTCAGGGGACTATCCTAGGTACCCTCCTATTTCTTATATACATTCACGACTTATCCTCTATATCAACGTCAGCTAAAACATTTTTATATGTGGACGACTTAAAACTTTCATATGCATATGACAAGTATATTTTTTTGACCTTGCCTGTAACCTGGCAATAAATAAATAAAATAAAAAATACAGTAGCCAGTATGCATAGACCGATTGAAAATGATTTTAAAAAATAAGCGAATGGAATAATCTATGGCAAATGCCATTCTCTCCAAGTAAATGTTATCTCCTGATTTTTGGTCCACAAAAAATTCCTCCCACGTTAAACAAATATAACCAAGCGCCACTAGACTATGCAGATTCATTTGTAAAAATTTCTCCTCACCTGCCCTAAAGACACGACTATATAAAAAGTACGTTTTACCTCTCCTGGATTACTGCTCAATTTTCTTTGGCATAATGCCATCAGATGGCCAAAAGAAACAAGAAGCCATTCAACGATGCTTCACCAGATCCTTATCCAAATGTGATGGCATTTAAGGCGCATACTTGGAACTTTAAAATAGATATGGTCTTCAACCCGTCAAGATCAGAAGACTCAAAATGGTCTCACTTTTCTTTTCAAAATCACTTTCAACCAAGATATTCTCAGAATGAATTTACTAACAAATCAAAACGTCCCGCGAGACACTAGAAATGATGAAAATATTATAAAAATTCCTGAATTCAAAAAGGCTTAACGATCAAACTTCTATTCCATAAGATACGCGACAATATGGAATGCCCTGCCAAGTTCTATTAGAAACAGTCGAACCCTTCTAGAATTTAAAATAAAAATCAAACAATATCTGGTAAATAATACCACACATCTATTTTTGAATAAGATATGAAATTTTCCAACTCAGTTATTTAACATAGAGTTCGGGCCGAAAGGGCACTGATAACGCCAACTTCGGGAATCAGGCGTTTTACGACGTGGCATTTTCTATCTGCGATGACTACTCCAGTTCTGAGTTCTCCCAATGAGCTGCCGTATGTGCACCTAGATGTCTCGCAAATTCAAACGTTCTTTGCGTGCACTTCCGAGGACGGCGATAGCCATTTTAGGCCAGAAGCTCCCACGATTAATTTTTTGACGTCCTTTTATGAACATATTTCGACGACCTGCAATGCACACAGAGATGAAGAATTTAATCATCTGGTTACGTGGTACACCATCTGGTTACTGGCAAGCTGTAGCTGGTGGTTAGTGACCTACAAGTCTCATAAATACCTATCCTCTGGCTATGCGCAAGCGCTCTCAATTTAATGATTTATATACCCATTATCTAAAATGCAGCTTTTTATATTGCTAAAACGTTTTAAAAAATTAATGATCATTTTACATATTCAAATGTTTTTGGATAGCATCTTTATTTTTATATATAATTTTATGATTGTTTAACAATTTGCTTTAAAACTAACTTGCAAAACTTATTATTTTTTTATCTCAGTCTGTTAATAGCATATTTATTCCGTTTTTAACATTATTTATGCTCTACGTTATTCGAATGAACAACGAACCGCACGCCTAGGTTTTGATATCGCTTTATTAAAGGATGGTAATAGCTGTTTCATACAGCAAGATCAAACATAATCAACACTATATTATATTATACAAATATGAAGACTGTAGGACTGCATTGAAAGTTTCTTACCGTGGAACTCTTCCTGCTCTTAATCTTTTTTCACCTTTTTTAGCAATCATTTAAGTAAGTCTAATAAGTCGGCAGACCCAAAACCGGAATCGACTGCGCTCGCATCTGATTGGAAGTACCTATCCCTTCGAATCGACCGCAGACGTTTCTACCTCTGTCGAATGAAAACTCTCGAACGTCAATAACAGACTCGTCTTGACTCTAACCATTCTTACCCTAATACATTCATCCCCATTCTGTTTAGCTGTTTTAACTTCAAATTTTGCTATTTCTAAACCTTGGGAAACAGGTTTTTTTACTTAAAACAAATTCTTCATTTTGAAAACTGCTTTCTAAGCAACAAACAAACCGAAGCAAAAGTGGTTAATAAAAAGATGTGTCCGTTTTAGGTTTTTTCCTGTGTTCTAAGGATTTGACGGCACCCAAGCAGTGCAAAATCAATAAACCTATTTACGTATTTATTGATATAAAAGTGACCTGTGCCATATTGGCCAACCTAGATGCCACAAACAAAATTTTAGGCCTCCCGGGAGCTATTTGAGAAAATTCAGTATGAAAAGATCTTGTGCTGTTTGAAAGATCCAAAGCAATGACTAAAAATGAAATAGCAGGCTCACCGATGAAGACCAATTTAAACACATTCATAAATGCAGTAACAAAGTGTATGATACAACCCTCCATCACTTAAAGAAAGCAAAATGCAGAAACAGGTTTTTTTCCTGACAGATCATTGTGTATTGTAGTACAGGGAGTCCCTGAGGCTACTGGTGAAACCCCAAAAAAGGTAAAACAAGATCTGCTGACATTCCATAATTTATAGAAATGATACACAAGAATGAAATGTGATAGTCGAAATGAAAAAAAAATTTTTATTGGGTTCTCTCGTTAGAAATGAAACGGAGGAGGTGCGGCCAAGATCAATGAAATTCGTTTTAGAAAGCAAACAGCAGGTAGATCTACTGCCCTCTCGGAAGTCCAGACTACAAAATATCATCGTTTAGTGTTTTTTCAGCCGGATTACTCTCCCACCGATCGGATAAAAAGGAGGACGCTGGAAACAGAATTGAAAAGACGTCAATACGAGGGAAAAATAAACTTGCAAATTTTAGACGACAAAATCATAAAAATGGTGTGCTCGTTTTAACGGGAAAATCCGGGAAAATTGACGGCAATCACGCCGGCCAACAGCCCTACCAAATGCCTATAATTAAACCCAGACAGGGAACTAGATATAAATTGTGAAATATCCAGCAAACATCGCCATGCGCAAGAAACAACCAATAATCTTTAGAGATTGAGAGAGAAAAACAAGATGACAATGTTGTACCCAAATGTGCAGAGTCTATTTAACAAAATGGATTAAAGCAAACCGGCCGTGGACCATTTAAAAATTGACTTCTCAGCTCAAACTTTTGCATATTTAAGTGAACCAATTGCAGACGCAGAAGTCATGATAGATGGAGTTCAGCTTATCTGCATGGATAGAAACGGACGCAAGGGTGGAGGAATCGCAATGTTCAAACGAGATAGCATTGACTACATTCCGGATTGACCCTTACCAAATAGGAACAGGTTTTGCGAAATCCTCAGTCGTAAATGTTAAGTCCCAAACCAACCAGACCTCCATATTAGCATGGTTTATCAACCCCAAGGTTAGCGGACGCAGCACTCATCACCGAGGTAGAAAATCTGCCTTAGTAAACACGTATTAATTGTTGGAGATTTCACATTTCCTGACATCGATTGGGTATTGATGCACTGCTCGGAATCAGAAAATTCATTCGAATAAAAATTACTTCAGTTGGTAACTGACGAGTTTCGTACAAAACACGTCACAATGGACACGCGGTTTCGAAATGAGCAGCAGTAAAGCTGTTTGGATCTAATCATTAGAAGAGACGACGACTACACCCTTGGATTAATTTCCTCACGCCCCTTGGACGAAGTGATCATTGCGCTCTTCCTTGGGAGTACAGTTATTTTTCTGTACACGAACTTCGAGCAGTTAAGGAGAGAAATATATGAAACGGGGATTATACCAAAATTAAAGAACAACGGAATGAGATAGACTGGAGTCCTGCACATTTACCTGACCCAAACGCTGCCTGGTTATTCATTAGTAACTTGAGTCAGAAGTTGGTAGAGAACTGCTGTCTACTTGAAAGGAGATTGCGCTTCTCACGACCCAAGTGGGTGACATCGGATCAACAAAACCAACACTTTTCTGCTTTTGCGAAACAACGAAATAAATGACGGAATCTTCGGAGAAAAGAACTATTAGCCTTTGAGCCAGATATACTTTATAAATAGTTTTATCAAAATAGTTTTATTGATTGGGCACTACTTGGGCTCCTTCAAATCCTTAGAACACAGGAAAAAGCCTAAAACGCTCTCCTCTTTTCCGTTGCCGCTTAAGCTTTGTCTTCTATGCTTAAATAGCAGTGTTTGATATGAGGAGTGTGTTTTAAGTAAAAAAAACCTGCCTTCCAAGGTTTAGAAATAGCAAAATTTGAAAATAAAACAGTTATACAGAATGAGGATGAATGTATCTAAATAAAAATTGTAAGGGTCAAGAATATTCTGTTATGGACGTTCGAGAGTATTCATTTTACAGAGGTAGATACATCTGCGATCAATTCGAAGGCATAGGCACTTCCAATCAGATGCGTGCGCAGTCGATTCCGGTTAGGAGTCTGCCGACTAATTAGACTTAGATGAACTAATAGAATAATAATAAATAAGAAATTTTTTTATTATAGGCCCAGAGAGCCCCGTTATTTCAAACTTAGTATCGCGGTATAAATAAATACAAAGTGGATAATTGCTGCACTACGTGACCCTAATAACAATTCGGACGCGAATCGAATCCGAGGGTACGAATTTTCGGACGCGAATCGGATCCGACCATGACTACGAATTCGGACGCGAATCAGATCCGAAAATTCGTATCTCATTTTTCAACCGCACAGCGGAACCCCTTATTCCTTTGGTTGACGCCCGTACTATCTAAACAGTTAAAAAACGATCCCCATTACATTCTAATCGAATAGTTATTAATGATAAGGTTACTCGCGGAAGACTGAGTGAGCAATTAAAATACATTTTGCTTAAAAAAATGCAAAGCGTAAGTGTACAAACATAAATCTTATAAATTTCTCCTAATCAGTAGTCCTGTGTTGATGGACCCGGCAATCCCTCAGCCGTTTCATGAGGTATCTACCCTGTAATGAAAAGACAATAAAATTAGTGATGGTGAGTAAACAATGCGCATGTTTTTATGTAGTAAATGTTTGTAAACAACGTTGATAATTAAAATCAACTTACCGTCAGCACGGTGCCCCAGGGCTGCCTTTTCTGCAGTCGGTCATATGCCTGTTTAAAGGCATTTTTGAAAGCAAGTTCTAGCTGTAGATTGTCCGTCTTTGACGAAATATTTCAAAGATTGAACTCGTCTGCGGTGCACATGAATTAGTTAATAATGAGAATTTTCTTACCCAAAAGAATTCCGTATAAAGGGTAGAGGAAAAAGGCCGTTGTGTCCTAGTGGCGACCGTAGAAAGTTAGCCGGTAGGTCACCTCATCGGCGAAAAGCGATGTGAAAACGCGATCAGCAAAATTGCTGACGCTATCGCCGCCAAGGGAGACCAAATGGGTAACCTAGTTAGACGGTAAGTAATGTTCAGAAAACCTACCAATTGTTGTCTATATGCTCTCTCTGTCACGGTTTTGGTCAGGGCATCTACTTCGTCAAGGGTCGACATTTGTTGTACAATCGGACCCCTTGCAGTAGGCTGGGGCTGTGTGCCACAGCTACCAATGTGCTCATCCAGGCGATGCCATGTGGCCGCCACCTCCACTTTCTAAGCCTGCAAAAGCCTTATTTCTTGCATTTGGCTTTGCGTTATCCATCGAAGACTTGCTTTGATGGTTGATCGGCTGGGTCTTCTTGTTTTATTACCACGTCGCCTCTTTCGTTCGCACTGAATCCCGTCTAGGAAGATTATCTATAGAAGGTAATGTCTTACCCGCATGTGAAGGACACTGGAAAATAGGCATAGTTATGCTAGAACCGCCGCTACCAGATGAATTGTCCGAAAAAATGGTAACGGTGGTAATTGTTCTGCGTACCGATGACGACGAGAGGAACGGGATGTTCGAAACGAAAACGTTGGAATCTATAGGGCCCAGTATAAAATCCATCTGCAGACATAATGAGCTACAACCCAATAGGAAAAAAGGGATGAGGAATGCAAAAATAGTTCACAAACAAAGGGCTCCATAATTCTACCTAGGATAGGCCAAAACCCGCGCTTAGTTTTCTTATGTTTAGGGAGCCCATCAATAGCTAAATAAGTTACAACAATATTGCCTATTAGACGCCTCAAAACTGCTCAGTTAACTGTTTCACAAGTACTAAATGATCGTACTCACACTGCCCATTGCCGTCACCGTTGAAACATCACTTTTCCAAGCCAATAGCGTCCGTGCGTCTGCGGGAACGTCAGAGGTCAGCCGTTTTATAATCTTCAGAAGACTGCTCTGGTGAATCAATGGCATACGCGAGCGTATTGCCCAAGAACTCATAGCCTCTCGAAACGTAGGTTCCTCTTCAATTGTAGGTGTGCTTGAAGAGTTGTTTGGTGCCACGTCAGATACATCTGATGTCCAACTTGCATCCTCATCAGCAGAGGAAATCTCTAAGTCGTCATATGACGAACTAGAGGAAGAGGTCAGATGCCACGACGATTAAGATGAGTCGGACGGATACATTTCCCTCATATTCTCGGCAATTTGACGTAAATCATCCCGAAAACCTTTCTGGGCACGTCTACTTAGTGTTTTCGTAGATACTGCTCTAAAAGGTCTGCAAAAAAAACAAAAAAACGGTCAGTATAGACAGAACAGGGGTGCAGGCAGTTAAGCGACCGCGTCGCAGCACGACAGCACAGGAAATGGCATGGCACTGTGCGCGCGGGATTGACAGCTCAGTGCCCGATCGATTTGCCAATAACACTGCGCGCATTCTCTTGCGCCCTTAGCGACACGTCATCGAGGTTCACTAGCAACCAATCAAATTCCAGATGCGATTGACGTACGACCGTTCGAGCCTCGAATCGTATTTCATTGCTATTAGGGGAGCAGCCATATTAACAACAGAAATGAACAATATGGTAGGCATATCCGATTCAGAACGATTTGCCATTTTTAAAACAATAGTCAACAAACTTTGACATATACGGTGAACTAGAAAAGAAACAGTAAAAACACTCCTACGGATAATTCGGAGGTGGAGTTCGGCGAACCGTCAATTTAAAAAAAATGAAGAAACAAACTGCTTCACTTAAAAAAATTCCTAGCCAGATGCAATGGGCTAGTATTGTGATGTTGCTGACAACGTATGAGGGTTTTGAAAGCTTCTTGTCGGGTAAGAGATAATATAGCAGTCAGAGCTACTGTTTGTAACACCAAGTGGAGGTAAAAGAGGAGGAACTCATCGTGCACACCAGGGTCGAAACGAAGAGGAGACAGTAGAAGTCATGAGCTCATCGTCAAGATGCGCCTTGTTGACTGCATAAAAGGTCAAAATGGTTTAAGTGCAAGAAAACCTCAACGGTAAAACACTTTAAATGCTGTCCTTTAGTCGTCATATTCGTTTTTGATAATAAAGTGTTGACAATTTTTGATCTAGCTTTGTGAAACAACTAGTAATTGTAGTTTTATCAAGCTTGATCAAAGCCTAGGTGTCAGGCTTGTTGCGCATTCGAATAACGTAGAGCATTCATGATGTTAAAATCGCAAAAATTATTTTTAAAGCAGATTATTCTACAATCATAAAATCATGTATAAAAATAAAAACGCTATCGGATAACATTTGAAAAGGTCAATTATCATAAATTCTTTAGTTAGTTTTAACCGAAGAATAAAGCTGCATTTTACATAATGGATATATATATATATATATATATATATATATATATATATATATAATTAAATTTAGAGACATGCGTGTAGCCAACGAATGTGCATTTATGAGTCTCTTAGGTCATCATCCGCCAGTTATGGCTTGCTCATTTACTGAAAGTGTAAATAAAACCAAGAGATTAGTCCTCTAAGTAAATTCTACCTTTCTATGTTATTGTAGGTAATTGAATGAGGTTCCGAAATGGACGTGGGAGCTTCTGGCCTGAGTATCCAGCTCTAGTTCACTGGCCATCGCCTCGGTGCATGATAGACGACAGCTCATTGGGAGGACTCAGAATTGACAGGCCATGGCGTAAAACGCACTTAAAATACGCATGCATGAATGTTGATTCCCGAAGTTGGCGTTATCGGAGCCCTTTTGGCCCAAACTCTAAGTTACAGAACTGACTTGAAAAATGCCCTATCTTATTCAAAAATACATGTGTAGTATTATTTAGCAGATAGCATTTTATTTTTATTTTAAATTCTTGTAGGGTTTGAATACTTCTAATAGACTTTCCCAAGGCATTCCATATTGTCACATATCTTATGGAATATAAGCTGGGTCATTGGGCCTCTTTGAATTTAGAATTTTTATAATATTTTCATTATTTCTAGTGTCTCGGAACCGTTTTGATTTGCTAGTATACTCATTCGGAGAATATCTTGGTCGTGTTTGATTTAAAATAGAAAGCTGAAACCATTTTGGAGTCTTCTGATCCAGACGGTTTGAAGACCATATCTATTGTACAGTTCCATGTATGAGTCATGCTGCCATCAAATTCGGATAAGGATCTGTTATAGCATCTTTGAATGGTTTCTAGTTTCTTTCGGCCAGCTGAGGGCATTATGCCAAAGAAAATTGAGCAGTAATCCAGGAGAGGTGAAACGTAAATTTAATATAGTCGTACCTTAAGGGCAGGTGACGAGAAATTTTTACGAATAAATCCGCATATTCGAGCGGCTTTTGGTGATATTTGTTTAACGTGGGGAGATAAATCAGGAGTATAAGTATAGCTTCGACCTAATTCTTTTATTTTTTAGAGTTGATATTTGATAAGCACTGGCAAGGCACTGTCTAAACAAACATAAGTAACTTAATAAAGTTATGACAATGTGTGCAGTTAAAATGTTCAACTACTTAATAATGTAGACAGAACTTGCCCTGCTAGGTCAATGGTTAATGATGTTTTGAAATTAATAGTGAACTAGAAAAATCGACAGGGAAAAAACTGCTACCTTAAAAATTGAGGCAGATTTCAATCAGCCTTTATTTTCGAATAGAAGGTAGGAGAAAAAACTGCTTAGGAAATAAGGTCAGGTGGCATAGTAGGGTAATACTGCAGTTGCATTTCAGAATGAGATAATGAAACGTTGAGATGGTTAGTTCTTGATCACTTAGGCGAATGAAACAAAATCTCACGAAAATGCGTCAATGAACTTAATTCCTCAGCATCTTAGGATCCAGAATTGAATTCTGATGATGGTTAGTATCCAATGAAATGGCAGAATTTTAGACTGTTGACCACCAAATTTGTACATCCGAATGACTTCATCGTTTGGATGACTGATTATATAAGGAGAAATCATAGTTCATGGGGGACTCGAGGTAACAAAAATATAGTTTCAAAAGGGTCACTTAAATTCCCGATTGTTCTTTTACAATGTCCTGGGAAAGCTACTTGGAAAAGATGAGGAAAATTAAAGGTTAATAGAATTAGTGTTAAGATAAATGTGCACTCTTCGTTTGAATGCAGATAGACTAGTTAACGACCTAATTTCAATTGAAAAGTTATTCCAAAGAAAGCGATACCTAGAAGCAAAGATATGAGAGCGTTTACACGTGGAGGATACAGGGGGAGGTTTAATTAGTGCAGAATTTCTTAGGTTATAAGGAAGACTAACGGGGTTAATGACAGAAAGCTTGATGTATCGTGGAAAAACTTGGCCAATCCAGAGTGCTAGAAAATTGCTTTATATTTCTTTGTTAACATGAGCAAATTCGAAATAAGTACGTTTTATTTCTGGCTTTACATTTGGAGGAGACTGGAAAACAACAATGAAATAATGCGTGATCACTTGTAAAAAGGTTTTGATGGAAATTCAGAAGCAAAGGATGGACGCAATAAGAAAAAAATAAATCTAAAAGACCACCTTTTATAGTCATTGAGCTGACTAATTGACACATGTTTGAAAAATTACTCAGGTTCTACAAGTTCTCAAATTTTAGCGGAGCAGTATTTGCATGCCAGTCGATTTCGGGCAAATTAAAAATCTCCTTCGATTATTTTGTCATCAAACGGAGCTTCTGTAACTTTTTCAAAGAGTTCAAAGTGCTGACGTTTATTGCCAAAATAACAAGGAGGATTATAAACACAGACATGACTCGGGAAAGGACCATCGGGAATTTAAGTGACCCTCTTGAAACTATTTTTCACTACCTCGAGTCCCCCATTGTTATATCCCGACGGGTGTGATATAAGAGAAGGCAAAACCGGTTTCTGGAACAAAACACTTTACTCTGGGCAGACAGAAAACAGCAGATCTCAAGCTCATCAACTCACGTCTATTAATTCAGTTCTCGGGGTTCTCGAACATTCCGACCAATCGTGACGGAGATCGTTCTGGAAATTTCTAGCCTGCAAAGTGGCTCGCATTGATTGGTCGCTTCTCACGCTGGAAATCCCCTGGCGGAAAGTTCTCGAATTTGGGCCGCACGCATGCGTGGGGGCTTGACGCGTGCTCAGTGCAGCGGCGAATACCGATTGGTTGCCTGGTTGCCTTCGCATTTTTCTCAGCTGGCTTGGCCTATTTCGGCGTGCGTCAACACGTAGCATTTCCGCCTTTGGCCACGACTCCACTGCGGATCCCTTCTCCGTAACACCTTGTACTTTTTAAAGGTAGAACACATATCGCTTCTTCTTCGGGTCCGCGATGATTCTTTTGGTGGTTGATTTTTTCTATGACTCTTGCGGACGGGAGATGGTATCGGCCTTGTGTCTTCATCGGGAGCAGGGACTTCAAAACTGTCACATCAAATCGAGGGCTATTCGGCCATCCGTGGTGAACCTCCGTCTAAACTGGTTCGCATGTCGTTTAATTATCCCTGTTGCCGTTTCCACCTCAAAGACAACGCCTTTCGACTTTATGACAATTTCTTCTACCCACGGTTTCTCACCAGGGTTATGAATTCGGGAAACACCTCTTCTCCATCCCGAACATAGTCTTTTGGCCTATGGGAAACTCGAACCTCAGGTTTTAGGTACTGAAAACCTACATCAGGTTGTCTGTCTAGAAAACGTTCGGCTGGTGTTTGACCACCAAGGTCATTTTTGGGGTTGTTCTGTAGGCCAGAAGGAACGTGTTGAGGAAGTCCATTTTAACCCCTGCGTTTTACATCTTTCTCATAGCTCTCTTGAAGGTTTCAAAAGCGTTCTGCTTGACCTTTCGATTGGAAATGAAATGGCGGTGACGTCACATGTCAGATTCTCCATTTCTGGCACAACTGTCGGAACACTGAGGACGTAAACTGAGTGCCGTTATCCGTCACAATCCCTGTGGGGATGCCATATCTGGAGATAAGTGC